>JAOWAW010114756.1:0-13219 GCA_028565695.1 Nicola tetela
TCTGCTGTCCTGAGAGCAATAGTCTGCCTAATGAAAATAATAACAATGCTGTCCCCCCCCCCCCCCACGGTGCATTCCCTCATTAGCTATATTGGCAAAGCCATTTAAACACATAGCTAGAGAATGTCCACGAGAACTACATTTTTTGTCATCTGTAGCTTCCCTGAAAATAGGTCATTTCTAATGTTGTAGCTTAGCTGTTCAGCAAAAATTTACAATTTCCCTAAGTGAACCGGAGTAAGCAATAAGAGGCTACATTTTATAGAAATGTGTTGTGATTTGGATCTTGAGTTGCCTTAAACTTGAATTGAATGAGGCTATATTGAATCCTTTTCCTGATCAAATTGGATTTTCTGGCATAGTGTCAGAAAGCAGACCTTGGATAAGGTTGATCTTATTGAAGAGAGTTAAATGTCTATTGATGTGCAATTTTTGTGCTATGCTGCAGACAAAATCAAGTTGTGCGGTATGTGGGGCCATGATGCATAAGTACAACTTAAGAAGGCACATGGCACGCCACCAAGAGTTGTCTCCTGGCCAACATGCGAAGATGCTGAAGGCCTCACAGAAGAAGAAAACTATGAGGAGAACACGCTCGTGCACAGTGAAACGGTGTGCTGCCCAGGTGGTGAACCTTAAGCAGCACCTTATGGGAGTGCATGGCATTGCAGCCAGTGAGGTTCAATCACACCTGAAAAAGTCATGAGCCAACCACCTTCTTGACTGCTGGGTTGAGAAAATTAAATGGTATGAACTTGCTATACCTTTGTGTAGTTAGGCATGTTCTTCATGTTCACCTAATTAATACACAGGTTAGATAGTTTCAGGTGTGTTCCTTTGACATTATCTCTTTATTCCTGCAAACCCACTCCCTTTCTGCAGAGAATGCACATTCAGATTTTGTCAAATTTCCATATCCTTATGTACAGTTTCATGAAGGAAGAGGAAAAGGAGGAGAATTTGAAGACAAGGTACTCCCAGTGTTTGTTCGTTTAGTCCCCCATATATATTGCGTAAATGTCAAAAAGTCTTTTATAGCACATGAATGCTGTACTGTTGCATCCCTACAGGGCAACATCAACTGAAGGAGAAGAACTTTCACCAGAAATCACTTCTCTATTCTGCAACTTTGTCAAACACCGCCAATTCATGGCAGGCTCAAATTATCCTCCAGCTAAAGCACAGAGCATAGGTCAGCAGGTAAATCTGTTGTAGTTCTCCATGTCTCCTATGGTGGCCTATGATGACAATGTAATTTTACAGTGAGACCTTACAAATTATTTTCCTTTGGTAACTCAGGTTGAGACAATTTTTATCAATTTGAAAACAAATGAACCAAGTGACTTGCTTTCTCTGATGCTGATCAACAACTGGTTGGAGAAAGTATGGGCCGGTAAGAAATTTGCTGCTCAACTTCAGAAAAACTTTTACTGAGATTAAAAAATTGAACGTATCTTTTGATTTTCAATCTGAGTCTTCCTGAGCCAGTCCTTTTGGTGTTTTTTTTTGTGAACTAGACTCAAAATGGAAGCCATCAACGCTGAAGAATTATCTGATGTCTCTGGAACGGTTTGTAGAGTTTGTCAGGCTCTTTGAGAAGCCATCATGGTCATTGACCACAAACTTTGATGAGGTTGTTTCAGCAATAAAGCTGATGGGTCATGCATTGCAGCACATGACAACCACCAGTCGTCCTAAGAGGCACACTGAGGTACTAGTGAAAAGCTAATTCAAGACAGTTTCAGCATGAGCTAAAAGGTGTTTGTTGTAAGGCAAGAAATGAGTGATATTTTGTGCAACACAGTTTGCTGTGTTCCCTTTTTACTTGGATTCTTTACTTAGGCAGTGATACTTCTGCCATATGCTGCTACTGAAAAATCTAGTTTTTCTTCAGCATTAATACTAACAGGGAGTTGAAACCACATGTCTTCTAATGTGCGCTAGTGCTTGTTGTTGTTGTCAGTGGCTTCAGACATGAAGATTCCTTTACTGATGTTACCTTTGTAATACTTTAGATTGAGAAAAATATCATTCAAGTGGAGGAGTGGGAGGAACTTGTTAATGGCAAAACAGCAAAAAGGTGCAAGCAGCTGCTTTGCCAATCAGAAGGTAGTGAGGATGTACAAATCTAATGTTTTCTTTCAATTTTTATGTTGGGTTTTGGTGATGAGAATTTTGTTTTACTTGTATACTCACACAGCAATCAGTTACCGCAAGATTAAATTCTATCTACCTTGTTGCATTATTTGACAGTCCATTTCTTTATGTGTCGATTTGCCTTGACAGAGGACATGGCCTACTGGAGTTTATCTGAATATAATCTTGTGCGCAACTACTTGGTTACCCAGGTAGCCTTGGCAACGTATCTACGGTCCAAGGTTCTATGCTCTATACATGAGATTGACATACTGAGCAACACCGACATAGTGGAAGTGGGGGGCCATGATTTCCTGAGGATTTGTGTTAACAAGCACAAAACATCAACAGTAAAAATTAGTGTATGTACATCCCACCTAGTGTTAACAATTCTAAAGTTGCCTTTTTGGTTCAAATTTTGCATGAAGTATGGAGCTGCCATGTTGCTGCTGCCACGGTGGCTTGCCAATGAACTCTCTCAGCTAATTAAGGCAAATCATGTTCTTGATCGGGTGACGCTGGAAGGTGATGTTTTCATTCTGAGCACTGAACAATGGTATGAGACATATGGGAGCAGACTATGTAAACAAGGCCATGAAGATATAGTGTTCTCCACAAAACTGCTGATTTTAACAAGCGTAGCAATGCTCATGGAGAATGTTTTGCACTTGAAAGATTTTCCCTATTTGAATTATTAATTAAGCTCAAAGGCATAGCTCTCAGCTGACTATATATTCCTCCTTTTACCATTCTATTTAGACACTAAAATGAGAATACTTCGAATACATGTGTGTGAAAACATGAAAGCATTCTTGGCAGACCAACTGCTGAAAAAAAAACATTCAATTAACCTTTCATTTGCTGCCTGACAGTTTAAGTTTAGCACTTCAGATTTACTGATTAGTTCTGATTGCAGCACCTAACTAAATATTTTGCATGTCTTTCAGGTATTGAAAAGCTGTTTTTGGCAAGGGCAATAGTGTTTTCAAGCCGACACTTGTGTGCCAGACTGTTGTTACGTGGGTGCACACTGTTGGTGATGTTCCAACAGACAAGCTCTGCGCAATGTACCATACATCACCGACTCAAAAAGGATGGTACAATTTTGCAAAGGCAGGTACAGGCAATGCACAGACTGTGGTGAAGGTCAGAGCCTGAAGTTATCAAACCATTGAAGCATTCCCATTGTCGTTGACTAGTCAAGAGGAGCACTCCTAATGCTCTTCATGGTCCTCATATCTATTGCTAGGACATTTGAAAAGGAGTCCTTGCCAGAAAAAAGTTGGTAACTAATTTTAGCCTTTTGTAATGCTGCAGGTGATGGATGTTATCCAGAGTAAGAGAGATCCTTGCCACAGGTCAAAGAAAATTGCACGTACCTGCACTGGTAAGCAATGTTTAACAATTGAGTAAGTCAGGGGAAGAGCAAATGCTGTTCAAGAAACCTTAGCAGTGATAAATGGCGCTAAAAGCCTGATGTACCGATGAAGTGTTGAAAAATGTCGTGCCAAAGCAGTGAGAAGTGACGCAGATTGATTATTCCCTGCCTTAGAGACATCTTTGTTTCTCTTTTCTTCAACAGTGTTGTTCTTATGCTAAGAGTGTTGTGCTTCCCAATTTCCAGTTTCATAAATGATTGTCATTCATATTGCTTACCATTATTCTTCTAGTAAATTTACGACACAAATTGGACCACTACTTCCCCGGCCTCCTCAATTCAACAGATGTCATTGTTCCTCATTCACATTGTACTAGGTTTCTGAGTTGGATGAAGATTATCAGCAAAGTGAGCTGTCTTCATTGGAAATGTAAGACATATGAAGAATGCTTATTTGTCAAATAATTTGCCGCTGCAATCTACATGTTTTTACTTTCCACACTCTTCATTTCAGTGATCAGCCGGCTGTCACTGTTACAAAAAAGAAACGACGGTAAGCTGAATGGTAATTAGTAAGGATGCCCTCTAGGTGGTTGGTTTACTATTACTGTCTTTGCTGGTCTTCCTTAGATACAAAAGAGCCACATCCACAATTTGGAAAAGTACTGTGCAAAGAAATGCAGGCAGTGTTCAAAATGAAACTTTAGACAATGCCACGGGGTTGTTGTTCAGCATAAAGGTCCCTGTTGAACCTAGTGGTACCAAGTTTTTCTTTTACTGATTGTCACCTTTCCTATTATTTTATGGTTTTGACTGCTACTGCCTTGCAAGGTGATAATAACTCTGATAAAATATTTATCTTTGTTTTTTTTTCTCCAATGAAAAGATATCAATGCATCTCGGTCCTTTTACACTGTCAGCATTTCTGATCATTGCTTTTTTGACCCCTAACCTTCAATATGACTTTGTTTACATGTGATACATTTACATTGCTGTTCTACCAGAAGAGTACCCTGGACACTGGAAACATCATGCAAGCTACTTTCTCTAGTGGGGCGAAAGAAAAAAAAATGGCTTCAGTCAGTTCAAGAAGAAAGTTCTGCAGACAGAGGAGGATCAGGAAATTCTGCAAAGAATTGAAAAAAAAAACAGGAAAATCCCTTCAAGCCACACTTAACAGAATGTGGCAGCATTCCCTTGCAAAAGGAAATGAATGAAGGCAAGGACGCAATACCTTGGGGCTTTACATTCACATCATTTTGAAAACGATAAATAAAACCTTCCAAGATTGGATCAAATATCTATATATTTCTGTGTTGATTCTGCAAGTATGGGAATGTACCTGGAACACGAATAACATATTTGGTGAAAACGGCTTATACTAAAATGAAACAGTTGTACATTTTTACCGCACTGTTCAATTACTTCAATGTTTGCTCTCTGCCTGCACATGGTGCTGAAAACAACTACTGAGTTTGTATTGGGTTCTGTTTTCACTTTTCTAAGCTTTTTCTTGCAGCAGATCTTACGCTAACATCCTTACATGGGCAACTTGGTTCTTGCCAGGAGTTAGACATTATCCAGTATATATATATATATATATATTATATAAATCCACCCAGTAACTGCAGCAGTTTGTCATGTATCAAATGTTATTACAGTATATAAACCTGGCTTGCCAAAGAAGTTTGCAGAAGACTTGGTCTTTGTTTAAATACAGTAGGACTACTTATTATTGAAAAGGGGTTTCTGATAAAAGTGTAAAAGGTAACTACAAGGCAAATATTTGGAGGGCTCACCTCAAAAGTACCAGCTTCTGCCTAAGCTAAGATATTGGGTTGAAAAGGAGCTATAATTTGTACAGGATAGTTAAGGTGTAACATTGTGATTAAAATGTACATATAAAACATATACTAGGTCAATATTTTTAAAAGCTGTTTAAATGTATAGCATATTTATGGTAACTCGTTTGGGACCAGATGAAAATGTAATAATTTTGTGCCTCACATGTAACATATATATCGACACTAAAATGGCAACTTTTGTCAGAGGGCAGCTGAAAATGGAACATTTTGTGCTCAAAATGTAACATTTATAAAAGGACCTAAAATGTATCCTTTATAGTTGACTGGCTAAAAATGTAACATTTTGTGCTAAAAATGTCACATTTTTATAAGGACCTAAAATGTAACCTTTAAAGTGACTGGCCAAAAATGTAGCATTTTGTACCAAAAATGTAACATTTATATAAGGACCTAAAATGTAACCTTTAAAGTGCCCGGCTGAAGAAGTAGCATTTTGTGCCAAAAATGTAACATTTATATAAAGGCTCAAAAAGTAACATTTTTGATGGCTGGCTAAAAATGTAACTTATGGCCTAAAACGTGACATTTGGTACAAAAAGTAACATTTCGGGCTTTATTTGTAACATTATATATAGGGCCAAAAAGGTAACATTTTGGGCCTAAAATGTAACCAGTCTGCATATATATATATATATTAGGGGTGATGTTTCATGCTTACATGGAAGCTCCTCCACAACGAAGGTTCACCATTGATGCAATCTTTTTTTTATCAAGTACTGCTAACTGTCATTCACAACATTCCCTCAGATCTGGTCACTCACTTCAGTTCTTTCTGTCTCTAACTAGTCGTCATGTGTCATCCTTTCTTTGTTTAACTATTCCTGTGTAGAACTCACTTCCGTCTGACATTGCTTCATCATCTATATTGACCTCCTTGTCTTCTAAACTCTGATCCCATTTTTCTCATGATAAATTCACCTTTGGCCTGTCACAATTGTTTCTCTTCTAGTTTTTTTTTTCTATCTTTTCCATTTCCTCTCTCATTGTGCTGTCAGAGGAGACCCCCTTGATTAGCTACAGCTACTATAAATATATATGCATATTAGGGCTGAAACAATTATTGTGAGTATTTGATTACTCGCTTGAAGATTTGAAATGATTGAGTACTTGTTCAATAACAGTGTAATCGAGTACTCCGCATTGGGTGAACCAGAAAGACCAGTGCCAGCTGCATGAACTGTGCAGCTGTGTCCCATGCACTGGCCTGCCCGAACACCGGCCACTTGCATTTCTCAAGTTTTTCTTCTTGCTTTGAATCTGTTGTAACAACCAAAACTGACTAGTAGATCTGCTTTTCTAATCATTGCCATGACAAATCTGATGTCTACATTATGTTGCTGTAACTGTTGCAGAATGTTGCAAAAGTGATGAAAATTCCCAAAAAGATTGTTGCGAATGTTGCATATGGGAAGCAGGTTCGCACCCTCATACTCAGGCAGCACTGGTCTGCATACCAGCCCAAGTGCTACAGGTGTGAGGGCTGGTATTTGCCGGTACTGCCTTCGTACTCGGGTGGGAACCTATACATATCATTGGGAAAGATTGAACAGTTTCCGCCCAAAGATTTTGGGAGGTCGTTAATAAAAATTATGAAGAGCGTTGGACCTAACATGGTGCCTTGCGGGATTCCAGACTTAGGCGAACCACTGTATTGATGCCGTATTGAAGTCCATCTGAGATAATATAAATAGCAGACCTGGGATGGAGACCCGATCATAAGCCTTGCTAAGGTCCAGAAACGCAGCTTGGACATGATCACCTTGATCTAACACGACATAATAATGTCCCCTTGGTGTGAAGATCCACAAGCTCATCAAGCCTGCGAGCACTCAGTGGCTGACCCTTACAATGCCACAGACCGTGTCCTCCAGCAGTGCAAAGCACAACTCTGTTACTTCAGCAAGTGTCCAGACATGAAGGATTTAGTGATGGTCTAGGGTTTTGCCAAAATGCTGGCTCCAGAAATGAAAGAGTACCTGCTTTTCCCACAGGAGGGGCTCACTATACAACCTTCAACAAGAGATTCCAACAAGAAGCAGTTATGGTTTACTGTCTGCTCAAGGAGACTAAAGAGCTTTACAGGACCCTCCTGTATAACTTTATCAAGCCTTCAGTTCTCCGCCAGCAAGCCAATGTTATTGACATTGACATTACTGATGTGTGGCATCCTTGCTGGCACCCAGAGACATTGTTATCTGCTCTGAAGCATTTGTGATCATCAGCACACTTGATGCAGAAAGTGCCCTTGTAGCTAAGGCTACAAGTTGTACCTTCTAGCACAACGCAGCCCAGGAGGCAAAGAGGAGGTTCAACCTGGCCTGTCCAGTCCTGTGGCTTCTGCAGATTCTGGTTCTGCATGCAGAGAAGGATGCCATTGCCCATGGCATCCTCACACTGGCTGAGAGCTTTCCACATGTGCTTCCTATGGAGCAGAGAGCTGTACTACAAAGTGAGCAGCAAGCCTATTAGGCTACTGACACCAGCCACCTACTCAGTGAAAGCATGCCACCACAAACAGATGAATTCTTGCATAAGTTGAGTAAGTTACAGGATGCTCTAGGCAAGCCACAGTTTCCAACCCTGGTACACTTCTGCAAGGCTCTCTTGGTCATCCCACACGCAATTGCTGACGTTGAGCATGATTTTCCTACCCATCGATGATAAAATCTAACCTGCAGCTCCTATGAGCAGCTGTTTGGAGTTAAGACTTATGACCATCTTCCACAACTGGGGAAAGACAACCTGCATGACATTTGTACAAATGCAGGAAATGCGCAGCAGCTCAATGGTGAAGATGCTTCTGTCCATTACAGAAAGGCCTTTGGCTTCAAAGTTGGTTGGCACATAACATGCACAGTACTATTGATAAAGCCCCAACAAGTTTGCAGAGGACACATAGCCCCAACAACTTGAGCATAGCTGGCAAAGTGAGCAGGGGTGAGGTACGCACCTTGAAGGCTAACCAAGTGATAGTGCTATGTTTCAGTTAAGAATAAACAATCAATAAAAAATTATGCTTAGGCAACTCAGACCTGCCAAACAGGGTACTGAGATCCACCAATGGCAAGGATCAGGTATTGTGACAGGCAAATGTATTCAGACCACTTGGTAGGTTTCAAGGGGGATTTGCAGCAGGTTGGTTTGAGGCAGGGCTACAGAGAGGTGGCGCATTTAAGTGCAAGAGCAGCTGTGGGGTTCCTGTGAAAGACCATACTAGCTGTGCTCTCAACTTTTCTCAGCAGCTACCATCTTTGCAGGATCTCCAGCAGCGTACCTTAGCGGGTAGATAAACCAAAATACCTGGTCTATGCAACTTGCTAGGTCTTACAACCACACAGTTACACATTGAGCTAGATCAGCGAGGCCTGTGATTTTCACTGGTGAAGAGAAGAGCTGCTTTGCCACCTTCACGGTGAACATTGAGGAACATTACATTTGCCAGCTCTTCTGATGAGACAGCTGGTAAGGATTGTGTATGACTTGGCTCTTGAGCGGTATTAAGTGCTTCCTACAAGCCTTTACATGACTTGAAGGGGAGCATTTGTCATGTGCTGACAGAAATTCAGGAACACATGACCAAGGAATATGCCCAGCAGCTTAAGGACCTCATAACATGCACTATGGATCCACATAAAGGCAGGGGCTGTGACTGGCACAATGCAGTTACTCTGGCATCAACCCTTCTTGACAAAGTTGGCACCCCTGGATGCACTTGCCAGCTTGTACGCCTGCTCGCAGAAATCAGCAGCATCCTTTATCTACCAGAGGGGAAGAGGGCACCTATGCTTGTTTAGCACTTGGATCGGTGCCTCTGGCAAAACTTTACTCTTCTGAAAGAGGTGTGCAAGACACCAACTATGAGTCTACACATGCTATATGGTGGATAGTTCCACAACATTTTCCATTTACCTCACCACCTTATACTGGTCAGTTTAAAATAATATAACACAAAAGCTCTCCAACTTATACCGGTCAGTTTAAAATAGTGCAACACAGAAGCTCTAGAGAGTCTCCAGGGAATGGCTAGGGCCATCAGTGATACTACTTCCAGCAAACAACCTCAGAAAGTCACCAAAAACCTTGTGCTATGACTGCAACTAGGAGAGAAGAGCAGCAAGCTGGTCACAAAAGAGGAGACAGTGATCAGCCAGGCCATGAAATGTTGCCAAAAACTGAGACACATGCAAATTTCACTGGCAAGCCTGGCAGCACCTCCAACCAAACAAACTTTTATGGTACTGCAGCGCCAGCTGGCCGCATTTCTTTCCAGAGATGTATGGTGGCATGAGAATGAAACCATTGGTTTTCAGGATGGTGACAATGATCCAGACCACCAGCAACAAGGTTCAAGGCTACACATCAGATCATCTTCCCTGAAGGCAGTCAAATAAGGAGCAACTTGAACCGCGGAAACAAATCAAGGAGAAGCACGTTGTTATGCCTCTGCCATTATCTGATCAGGAAGTGGCTGGCAGAGCTTACCAAGCTGGTGAAAGTGAACAAGAAGGTGGTAGTGATCAGCAAGACAGCAATGATCAGCAAGGTGGCAATGATGTCGGTAGGCATTGCAAATAATGACCTGTTTGAAGTGACAGTCGATCTGGGCGCAGGACTGGCGATCGACAGTGCAATCATTTGCCGTACAGCAGTGCAGTCAAGATGAATTGCCGTCGCTGGTTCACTGTGAATGAAGCTTTTGCTGAACTTCTGTGAGAAGAGGATGAATAGTGGTTGTTTGGAAGTCGCCAGAATGCATCTGACGAAGAGGGAAGTGAAAGTGATAATCATTCAGCAGCGTGCAGAGCGTTGACCAAGCGTCATCGACAGCACAGGGTGTCAGCAGCCAAGTGAGTAGGTCTTCTCCAATGTCTGGCTGGTCAGTTGGACATCAATGTTCACCAACAGCTCCTGAGGATGCAAGGGAAGGTTTGGAAAGTGAAGACAACGGTGGCAAACCAATTCCTTGCCTATGAAGTGAATCCTGGCAATGCTGCACATGCGTACATCATACATTGGTGGCGCTCGTCTTGCGCAGGATGGTGAGGATGGTAGCTGTTCCCACAGCACTGTTCCTCTAGACACTAAGTGTGGCTGCTATCAAGGAAGAAGTAAAAGCTCACTGATTAAACATGTGTGAAATGGAGAAAGGAGAAAGAGCTAGTGATGGGTGTTCTTGTGTCTGGGCAGTACGACAGTGAGTGCACAACCACAGGGAAAAGGAAGCACGACTGGTCCAGGTATTTCTCTCAAGGGGAAAGGATCTGTGTTTGGGCCTTTAGGCATTTGTACATGGGCACAAAAGCACTGATAAATATGAAGAAGCATGCACTGCAGCATGGTGCTGTACCATGAGTCCATGGCAATCGTGGCACACGCCTCCACAATGCTCTCAAGGACTATGTTACAAGCTGTGTTGAACAGAATGTTCGTGCTGTTGGTTACTCTGCCTTGTTGGACATATGGCACCACTGCCTGCCACATATTCAGTTTATGACTCCATGTACAGATGTTTGCCATCGTTGTGAGGTCCTAAGCAGAGACGTGATATCTGCTGTTGGTGAGGAAGAGAAAACTCAAGCTCTGTCTGCATTCCAAGACCACCTCACAATGGCACAGAAGGAGCATAAGTACTATCAAAAGTGCACTAAGGATGCTCATGCTGAATTCACTCAGCACACCCCAGATGCTCCTCCACCGTACGCTCCGTGTTCACAGGATTTGTATGCACTACACTACATGTTTGACTTTGCTGTTGGTCCAATTTATTTCAAGATGCCATGAAAGGTGCAGTTGTTTGGTGTTTGTTTGGAAGGTGTGCCCAAGCAAGTCAATTATTTGCTTGACGAAGCTGAGACGATCGGGATGGATGGTAAGAAGTCCCATGGTGCCAATACTGTTGTGTTGCTTTTACACCATTTCTTTGCCATTCATGGCCTTGGAGAAAAATTGTGTCAACTTCATGCAGAAAACTGTGCAGGCCAGAACAAGAATAAAACTGTTATAGCTTATCTTGCCTGGTGCTGCATGGTTGGCCTGCATGAGAAGATAGCGTTGTCTTTCATGATTGCTGGCCATATGAGATGCTTGGTTGATGGCTGCTTTGGCCTCCTGAAGCAAAAGTACCCCCGCAGCGATGTGTTCACATTGCGCCACTTAGCTGCTACTGCGGATAAGTCAGCAGCCTGCAACACTGCTCAGCTGTTGGAGAACAGCGGTGTCATCTGGTACAACTGGGATACCTACCTTGCACGCTACTTCAAGCTGATCCCCAGTGTCAGTAAGCAGCACCATTTCACCTTCTCTTCAGAACAGCCAAGTGCAGTGCTTGTTAAGGAAGCAGTAGATGCCGAAGAAGCTCTGGTCAACATCAAGAAGATGGCCTGTGACATGGATGTCCTGAAATCTACCATGCCCAAAGAGATTCCAGCCGCTGGGCTGAGTGCTGAGCGCAAGAAGTATCTTTATGAACAGATCCGGCAGTTTGTTCCACAACCATATAAAGATGACATGCCCATTGCCTGATAAGCCTCAAATGGAGCAATAACTCTTCTGCTTTCTGGTTGTATTGGTGCCATAAGAACAATAATAATTATTTTATTTTAATTTTTGACTCCTCTGATGTTTGTCCTTTTTCGTTTTTTCACGTATTGTTGAGAGGAGATAGGTTCTCTTATTTTTTTTTCTCTCATTGGCAGTTTCCTCAAGTGATGTGACAAGTCTTCTATGATTGCAAAGTATTCCCTGTTCTTTCCTTCAATTTGCAACTTCATGTTACACATGGCAATGTGGGCCAATCGACTTATCGCGTTTCTTTTCTCCGCATTTTTTTCCAAGTTCAAACGACCATATCTCGGTCAAATCTGAAGATTTTTTGGTGTGGTTGGTTGCAAATGATTTGTCTGATCATGCAGTTTTCAGAAATGCAAAAAAACAATTTGGCCAAAATTTCAGTTTATGACCCTTTTCTCATGGACCGGCCCAAATGTGGTTGGCATCAATCCTTTAAATAGAACAGCACATATGCCAAGAAATGACTGTTTCTTTACTGACACAGAGCACCAACATATTCTTGAGGAGAAGAACGACATAGAGTGTAAGCTCAAAAAAGCAGAAGAGAAATTCAGCGCCTCAAGAACAGTAAGTGTGATTTTGCTTTGTTGTCATCCGACTAGTACCTTTGTAGTCAATCATGTTGTTTACTTACTAGAGCAGTAAACAGAACAAGTCAGTTTGATTGACCTTGGCATTGGCAAGGACATAACTTGATCATCACCTGTGTGACACTAAGTAATGTTGAAGTCTTAGAGAAGCTTTATTTGAAAACAAGATTGACTGTACATCACCAGTGTGCTAGCTATAAGTAATCCTTCCAAAGACTATTCAATTTAAAGCATTGGAGAAGAAATTCAATGTCCATGCAAATAATGCTAATTTGACCTATTACTTACATTTCTTAGTATCCTCAAAGATAAATTGAGGTCAAGAAACAACTGGCCAGATGAAGAATCTGAGCCACCACCACCAAATGGTAAGATGGCCAAGCAGGTGGCCAGAAAAAGTCCAAGGTTAGTACCATGACTGTCTTCTGATGGAACTTAATCCTTCCACACTTGCCTGTTTGTAATCCAGATGCTCATGGAACAGCTGTTTCTTCTAAATTCTGGACTTTAAAAGTGGGGAGGAATTCAGCGTCACCTGCAGAATATGTATATAGTCATCACCTTGATGTTGGGAATTTTGTCACATGGACATTTATGAAATGTAGGGAGAATAAAGCCAACCAATTCCCACTGGCAGACGTTTCTGCTTTTTTACTACTCTGCTTATTTGAACCATCAGT
>JAOWAW010114767.1:0-10234 GCA_028565695.1 Nicola tetela
GAAGAAGAAGAAAAATGTGAAGTAATGCCATGACTATATCTGTATTGCATTAGTAGTAGAGTATTTGAGCTTCCCTAATTTGTTGTCATGGTGCACCTGCACATGTATATCTGTAGTTTCCATTTTTGTGCCTTGTGCGCGTGCGCGATCCTTTTTCGCTTGATCTGGTTTCATGATTGCGTGCTGTATAAGCAGTTGAGAGAGAGCGTAGTAGAGATGAATTGTTTTTCCTTCATGAGCACTTGGAGCTGCCACAAGGTTGCTTTCTTGTTCGACGTTCCTTCTCTTTCAGACAGTGTTATTGCCTGTGAATTTATTATTAATAAAATGTATTCAGTCTAATTCTCCCACAAGAAGAAGAAGAGAAATAGAAGAAGTCAAAGCAATTGCATGGTGTGTCAGATAACTCCTGCTGTAAATGCAATTAATTTTAAAATGAACAACACAGCAGCCAACGTAAAACAGTAAAACAAACTACTCAAATATCACACTCACGCGTGTGTAACGAAGCCTTCTTTATTCAAGATCCAATGACATAAAAAGTGAAGTACAAGCCTAGTGAGTTCTACTCTTATAGCTTGTGTAGTATGAAGTGTGAGTGCATTTGTGCAAGATAACAGGTGATAAACTTGACAAATTCATAAGACACAAAGTGATCGTGTAAAGCAGGTGCACACATGAAACCAACACTTGTCACACATGAAACCAACACTTGTCACATCTTTCTTCCTTTATGGTTTCTTTTCAGTTATGTAAGATAGTCCTTAAGATATGTGGGTTTCCTCACTGCTTGACCAGATCTTGTTCTGACAACTTTGTCATTCATTTCCTCTGCTTCAACATCCCCATCCTCTTGTTGGAACCCAGCGTCTTCCTCCAATGCTTGCTCTACTTCATCTGGAACCTCAACTGGCTCTTCTGCCAGGTCATCCAGGTCTGCTGCAGATGTTGGACATTTACGTAGAAAGCACCGATTCTGTCTGTAAACTCTTCCTGACTGAGTGTGAATCAAATATGATCATGGTGCCTTATCAAGCTTCCTTAGCACTACTGCTTTCAACCACACTTGTCCACATTGAAGCGGCTGCACCATCATTGCATCACCTGGCAATAGGGGTTGAAGATCTCTTGCTGGTTTGTTGTATTGTGCAATTTGATGGTCTTTTTGTTCTTTCAGCCATTTTGAGGAATCTGGAAATGATGGTTCTAACAGCTTTATGTGCTTTGGCATTGTAGTGTGCGTTGCCATCATAGTGTGCGTTGGCATTGTAGTTCTCGTCCTCTGGCCTAGCAACCTCTGAGTTGGGCTCAGGCCTACTCCTTGTGTAGGCGTATTTTGAAAATCAAGCAATGCTAACCAAGGGTCCGTGCCTGAATGTGTAGCTTTGCATGCCAGTTCCTTCATTGTTCTGACGGCATTTTCTGCCTTTCCATTTGACTGTGCATACACCGGACTTGAGGTTCGATGTTCAAATTGCCACTTTTCAGCAAATCTCTTGAATTCATCACAACTGAACTGTGGTCCATTGTCTGTTCTCAATGTCTCCGGAATGCCATGTCTTGTGAAATGTTGTTTTAGTTTGTAAATCACAGTTGATGCAGTGGTAGCTTCAAGACAATCCAGCTCAGCAAAATTGCTGTAATAGTCTACAGTAACCATGTAGTTCACATTTTCTAACATAAACAGGTCGCATCCTACCTCTTGCCAAGGGTGACACGGTAACAGGCTCTGTTGAAATGTTTCATGCTGTTGCTTCCGTCCAAATGACTGACAGGTTTCACATCAGCTGACAAAATCTTATATTTGTGCTGTCATTCCTGGCCAATAAACATGTTCTCTTGCAAATCGTATGCATCCCTCTCCCCCAACATGAGATTGGTGGATTCAAGCAAGGGCTTCTGCTCTGAGGCTTTGCGGAATGAGACATTGCTAGCCTTTGAAAATTATCCCTTGGTCGATAACAAGTTCATCTCTCCAGTTGAAATAAACTCTTAGCTCTTGTGCTACCGAGGACTTGGAATTTGGTCACCCTTGTTTGATCAGTGCCATGAGGTTTTGCATTTGCTCATCCTGTGCAGTCCCTTTCTGGATTTTTCCGAGCCATTGTGGTGATATGCCAGCGTCCTCAACTGCATTGATTTGTTCTAGCTCAATTTTCACTGCTGATACCCGTGCCACCTCTTCCAAATTATTCTGCTCCCCTGTTGTAACAGTGTGTGCTCGTGAAAGAGTATCCGCAAGGACCAAGTCTTTGCCACGCCGATAGTGAATCGTGTATTTGTACCTTTGCAGCTTCAAAAACATGCGTTGCAGTCTCTGTGGTGCCGCCATTAAGGGTTTCACAGCAATGATTTGCAGAAGCTTATGATCACTTTCCACCAAGACATGTCTTCCATACACAAAATTGTCAAAGTGTTCTAGCCCCAAAACAACTGCTAGCAGCTCCTTGATTTGAGCATAGTTTTTCTCCACATTTGATAGTGATTGGCTCGCAAATTCGACAGGCTTACCTTCCTGCATCAGGACTGCACCCAGCCCTGTGCTTGATGCATCGCATTGTAGTACTGTCTCCTTCCTCTTGTCAAAATATTGCAGAACTGGTGCCTTGGTTAAAGACTTGCAGATTGCTCTTATCGTCTGTTCTTGTTGTGTTGTCCAATGCCACTCAACATCCTGGTTGAGTAGCTCTCTAGGTGGGTGGCATAACTGTGACAAACTTGGCAAAAAAGTGCGATAAATAGTTAACCATGCCTAAAAACCGTTTCAGACCTGCTACGTCACTAGGTGATGACATGTTGGCTATAGTGGCAACCTTCATAGGATCCAGTTTTAGGCCTGATGCTGAAATGATGTGTCCACAGTACAGGACTTCGGGCACCTTGAAACGAAATTTCTCAGCATTCAACTTGATGTCCCTCTCCTCACAACGTTGTAAAAGAACATGGAGGTTGGCATCATGGTCTTTTTCCGCATATTCCAAAGTTCCCTCCTTCCCACTGATCAGTATATCATCAGCAATCATGTTGACTCCACGAAGGCCTTCAAGCGCCTGATCTAGATGTCTTTGAAACAGCTCAGGTGCTGGTGATACACCAAAAGGTAACCATGTCCAACGGTATCTGCCGAAGGGTGTGTTAAATGTCGTTAGTCTCAATGAACTGGCATCCAACTTCAAATACCAAAAGCCATTCTTGACATCACATATACTAAAAACTTTTGCATTGCTCAGGCTTGGCAAAATATCATCGAGAACATGGAGCGGATAATGCGCTCGCTTCAGTGCCTTGTTCAAAGGCTGTGGGTCAATGCACAATCGCATCTTTCCATTCGACTTCCTTGCGATGACTAACCCGGAAACCCAATCTGTTGGTTCTTCCTGTCGTTCCAAGATTCCCAATGTTACTAGTCGCTTTAGTTCTTTCTCCAGTTCAGGTTTCACTGTCAGTGGCACCTTGCGTGGCGGAAGTTGGACAGGCCTTATTGCCTCGTCTACCTCCAGATGTACTTCTGTAGCTGATGTTCCAGGATGCCCATCAAACGTTTTGTTGAATCGTGTCATGAATTCCACTTTCGTCCTGCATCCTTTCTGGAGATGCTGATGTCTCTGACCTGTTTGCCCTTTCCCACTGGCCTCGTTGTCTACAGCCAAAATGTTGTCACATTGGATACAAATTAAGTCCATTTCCTGGGCTGTTCTTGCGCCAATTACTGGTGTTGCCTTAGACGTTGCAACCACCACTAACTCCACAGGCAGCATCTGGCCCGTTTTCAGGTTGTGTAGCTCAGTCCTGCGTAATCCAATAGACTCAACTGATGTTGCGTCATACAGCTTGAGCGTTGTTTCTGCAGTCAGTTTTGCATGATCAGGTAAATCCTTCCGGGCAATGACGTTGCATGTCGCTCCCATATCAATCTGAAATGAGATCATTCTGTCGTGCATTATCAAGGATGCGAAGGTTTTTTCGGACACTTGCTTTTCAATGTAAACAGACTCTCTCCCACGGCCTTGTCCGGTTTGCGTATGTTCATGATACCGTCCAATGGGTCTTCATCATCATGCGCGACCTGCCGCAGCTGCTGTTTTCCGTTTCGGCATACAGCTGCAAAGTGGTTCTGCAAACCGCAACAGTTACAGCTTTGACCGAAGGCCAGGCATCTGTTTGACGGATGCTGTTTTCCGCAGTAATGACATTTGCGTCGCCGGTCCCTATCGATTCCTTCTTTGTTCCGCGGTGCATGTACGTTTCCGCTGTTCTTGCTGAATGTCTGGTGAATTTCCTCAAGGCTACTCGGGGCAGAGCGTCACTCATCTCGACAGATTTCACGAGTCCATTGTGCTGCGCTCTCTTCTGCTCTGCAGTGGGACTTACAGTCTGCTAGCATCAGCTTCGGGTTTGCGAGCAATTTCTTCTGTAAGGCTTGACTCCGTACTCCGCAGACTATTCTGTCTCTTATTAGCCTGTTCTTCAAATCCCCGAAGTTGCACGTGTTAGCTAGTTGCTTGACGGCAAATATGTACTCCGGTAGCGGCTCGTCGTCGTCTTGTTGTCGGGTAAAAAATTTGAAGGACTCATAAATTTCATTGGCTTGTCCTTCAAAGTACGCTTGCAATTGCGTTATTACCTGCGTCAAGTCCTCTTTATCCTTTTCTGCTGCAAATGGAAGTGTCTTAATAAGAGCCGAAACCTTGTCACTCAAGCAATAGCAGAAGACGTGTAGTTGATATTCAGTGCTCTCCTCTGAGAGTTTCGCGATAGCTTTGTACACTTTCCAGCGCGATATCCATGACTTCCACTTGAAAACATTCTCATCTGCGTTGGTCGAAATCTCAAATATTGGCGGTAGGGGAATTGTGCCATTCACCGACGCCATCTTCAAAAGTCTTGGCCAGTTCGTCGTACTTCTGACACCATGTGTAACGAAGCCTTCTTTATTCAAGATCCAATGACATAAAAAGTGAAGTACAAGCCTAGTGAGTTCTACTCTTATAGCTTGTGTAGTATGAAGTGTGAGTGCATTTGTGCAAGATAACAGGTGATAAACTTGACAAATTCATAAGACACAAAGTGATCGTGTAAAGCAGGTGCACACATGAAACCAACACTTGTCACACATGAAATCAACACTTGTCACAACGCGTGCATGTGCACACACACACACACCCCACCATGCATGAGGCTGTGTTTTCAGAGAAAATATATCCTATCAGT
The DNA here is from genome assembly GCA_028565695.1 of Nicola tetela. Lineage (NCBI taxonomy): Eukaryota > Metazoa > Porifera > Calcarea > Clathrinida > Clathrinidae > Nicola > Nicola tetela. The sequence goes on from JAOWAW010114767.1 coordinate 5,212, forward strand.
AATCATGGCAACAGTGGCCTCAGTCAACCTCAACAAAATCTCCCAGTAATGTGATGGCTTGGCAGATAAAAACAAGAAGCATGTGAAACGCAAACCAACAAAGACAATAAAATGAATGATCTGCCAGACCTGGCTGTGCTTTTGAACAAACACTATAACTTTCTTTTGTCATGTTGGGAATATACAGACATTTCCTGATCTTTGTGGAGCTGAAACAAATATTTGAATATTAAAATAATTTGATGTCAAAAGAATAATTTTAAAACAAACATTTGTAAAGTACTAAAGAGCAATAAATGGTTGGGTTAAAGTATGCAGCATGATGTTGTCATGGCGCTGAATATGGAAACTGGTGTGTTTTTGTTGCGTACACTTGCTTGGAAACTGGTGTGTTTTGAGTTTTGTTTCTTACACATGCTGAGAAACTGGTGTGCTTTCATTGCTTACACTTACTGTCACATCATGATCATAATATGATGTATGAATGCAGTATGACAATGAAGTCCACTCTACACAGTATACTATGTCACCCTAACACGAATTTTCTACATGTCCAAGGAAAGTACAATCCTGACTGGGTTAGAGGTCTAACTGGGCTATTATAATCATAACAACATCCCAACTCCCCGGTCATAAGAAAGAAGCACTGACACTGGACCAGAAGAAAGGAAAAATTCGAGCATTCGTGCGCAATACGAAAGGCTCTGGGTTTGATCCCCAGTTGTGCTGGCTGAATATTTCCTTTCTTCTGGTCCAATGTCAGTGCTTCTTTCTTATGACCAGTGAGTTGGGATGGAGTTGTGGTTAGGAATGTTCTATATCCGTTTGTTAAGGATTTTGTTCATTCATTTAGCTTAAGGAATATTCATTTCAGCTCTAGTTGTTTGTGTAGAGAAATGCAGAGACAAGTCTGCACTCCAGCTTAAAGATAATCCTCAAAGTCAACAAATAATTGCACTTATTTGAAAATCAGTTTATTGTCGACGTCTTACATTGCATGTTTCACCGCCGGATGATGTATAGAGTGTTTGTGTTGCGATAAATGGTGCTTCTACAGCCTGTTTGCAAAAAAAATAAACAAAGAGAGAGAGAGAGAGAGAAAGAGAAATGTTCAGTGCAAAAGAAGTACACTCTCTGCTAAACAGCACACTTCAAACATAATGAGATCACCCACAAAGTTGAGACCTTAAACTTCTTGCTTCATTTGGATACCAACAGAAGCATTTTCTTCTGAGCCTTCTTCACTACCTCCTCAGTGAAAACATTACAAGAATGAAAGTTTCCATTTTCCAGTAAACAAAAAAAATATAGTAATACCTTGTTTCTCCATGTGCCATAGTCTGTGGAGCTGGCCAAAAAGCAGTCATTATGGAAACCTGCATGCATGGACAAGAAACCAAACAGTGATCTGCGCTCAGTTATAAGCAGCCATTGGGATTACTGATTTGATTTAAGTCAGTTCTTGACTAGTTTTTAGACCTTGCTGACACTGAATAGTGAGCGGTCAGTTGATTTCTTCGTTCTTAGGAGAAGTACTTGATGTACTCAAGTAAGCTCTACAATACCAAGTGTCAACACATGTAATTTGAGTATGGCATATTAATTATGGCTATGCATGTACAGCCATTAGTTTAACTGACTGCAGCAAGCACTGATGTGAGTTGAATATCGCAAGCTATAGTTCGATTGATCACCAGGTTGAAAAAAAAATACCATTGGAAGATCGAGAAGACATGTATGTCAATGTAATTAGTATCTTGCAATTGATCATGTCAAGAAAAGGTGATCTAGAAGAGCATGCATTAGCCAATGTGATAATCAAAAATTCTCGTGGCTGTGGACGGTAAGAAAGACTTTCCAACACAAGTGGAGAGAATTGTGATGTAGACATGACACCGTCACGATGAAACAGAAATTGTTCACATTATTCTATTTCTACTCTTCCACTCATTTGACTTACTCTTTCTCATAGCCTCATGCAAGCATTTTTACAAAGAGAGCTTTCATTCTGTTTGATATAATGTTACTGACCAGTTCTTGCCAGACTGCTGTTGCCATGTGCATTTTGCTTGGAAACTGTCATGTTTGAAACAATCATCTGCGGGAAGAAAAGTGTCAACCGCTAGATTTTGGGGCACACTTTATTCTTGTTACCAATCACACGACTGCAGGTTCACTTGGAAACTTGGAACCACAAGTTGAACCTCGTCACCCTACGTGACAAGGCACTTGAGCATCCATCACAAAGAATATTCCGTGGCTGTGTGCTGTGTACATGTTGATGTAAAGCACTTTTTGCAGTGTCGTGCTTGATCGTCATCGCACTTTTGTTCGTCTTCATCCACAACCAAGATGACCCGGGCCTTTCTACAATCAGATTGGTCTCATGTATTGCACTCATAAAGACCTCTTTGTTGTGAGGAGCACAACAGCACAAAGCACTTTGGAAAGCATTGCATGTAAATGAGACAACTTGGTAAAGCTGACTGTCTCTAACTTATGACTAAGAGTTTAATTTACAGTCTGCGGATTAATACAACTGGCAAGTGTTTTCTTTGTAAAGAGGACATTTATCTGCTAACCACCCCCAGCTGCATGGATAACAGCTGGAAAGTGGCAAGATATACACCCATCATCCATTTTGAAAAATACTACTGGAAGTACCAGACTGCTAGTTACATGCATACAACAACAAAAAATGCTGCCCAAGCCAAAAATGCATCAACTGGTTAGTCATACCAAACATCTGAAGTTGCCTTCATTCATTGTTTCCATGACTACCAATTGAGGGATAAACGTGCGTTGACCTTATCATGAGTTGAGTGTTTGCAGCGGATCCTTCAACACTAAAGCACATACACATGGTGATCTAAAATTTTCCTTGCCTGGATGAAGAATGGAGTACGCAGCTGGATGGTGCGAGAGACACCAACAGCACGTAGTAGAGCTTTGTAAACTGCCTTTCGATCCAAAATATTCTGCAGGAAAGATTGTGAATAGTGAACTGTTTATGTACAATATATATGTGTGTGTGACTTTTTTCTCCCTCAGCCTTTGTCTGCCTGTCTATTGTACTCTCTCTCTCTCTCTCTCTTGCTCTAAATTTGTGTTTGCAAGAAGACATACCTGCCACGTGAGGGGTGGCATCCCAAAATGGCTGGTGTAGTACCATTCTCCCCAAACACCAACAAAACCAGCTTGCACAGTGAAGATGACATCATCGTTGAATTGTAGGACTGGTGATAACTAAGAAATAGTCCAAATATTGAGTGAAACACTGAGATATGAAAAAGATGAAGTTTGCTGTCAAACATTTGTGTATCACTATGGAAATGGTTAATGCAAAGCCCAAGTCATTAGTAAACCATATGAAATGCTACCCAAGGCAGTTCCTTGCTTTGAAGTTCTCTCAGAGAGTCTCATTTTGATTGCCTGGAGTGAGTCAATGAGCTGCTGTGCAAAGCTAAGATTAGATCATTACAGAGAAGATAGAGATTTGGTCAGGTCCAGTAGGGGCTCAGGGTGGGTTCCATAACTGATTATTGTTGTTGTCAAGCTTCGGTTGGACTGCAGTTGGCTTCCTCACCCGACCACTGCATGTGAGCGAGTGAGTGAGTGGGTGCGTTACATATACTGAATATCTACCGTCTCAATGACATTGTTCTTGTACAATAGCATACAAGTGTTTACATATAACACAGCTATGCCTATCCCAAGTGTGTGATTGGTATCCAGACAAAGAGGCCATGACCATGCTGTGACAAAGTTCACAATATTTAGAGCACTGCAAACCTCTTTTGGCAAGATCACAACTCACAAGTAGACAAGTCTTCACATGCTGCTTGTGTAGTGCATTGAGAGAAAAGGAATGTTAAACTCATCAAATAACCACAGCATCATGGAGCATGCACAGGAAATGGTTGAATACACAAGAATTTGTATATAGTAAAAATGGCCACTGACCTGAAATCAAGAGGGGGATAACTTTATAAAGCAAATTGGCAAAAGTTTATGCCTACCCATCCATTGTAGATATTACACTTACCTTATGAACATTAACCAGGATATCAGCCAAAACACAATCACCATACAGCTAATGTTGAGTCTTCTCACCTGCTGAATATGATACAACACAAGTGATTTTTCAGCATCCCGCCCTCTGCTGTCACTCAAGCTTAGTGTTGTATTGTAACAAAACCGTGCGATGACTTTTAATCTATAAACAAAAAGCAAAACAAAGTTTCAAGGAGCTGAAAACACTGTTTGTTCTATTAAAACACCAATTTCAACATTAGATAGCTGTGTAAGAAGTAACTTTCTTTGCTTGATAGAACTTTTCCTCAGAAAATCAAAGGGAGGTGTGGATGAGGAACGGTGTTTGTGTTCCTATAGATATAGTGCATGGACGTGGAATTAGAAGACCTTCTGGAATAACTTTTCCTGATCTAGCCAATGGTCTGCCAGTACTTCACTGCCTAATGATAGGCACTCGCCTTCCTTAAATAGACACAAGACACTGTTTTGCAATACCTTAGTTGATCATCAGTACCAAGAACGGAAACTGTCAAGGCAAGAAGAGCACTTCAAGAGGTTGATTCAATACAGGAATGGTAAAGAAGGTGCTTTAGGAAATGCCCATGTGTGCGCCCAACGCTTAGAAAAGATTGATAAAGTGAACGTAAAGAATCAGCAGTATAAGAAAGAAACAACATTGTGCATCGCCATGACAACAATAAAATATTACACATCACCATACAAACAATCAAAGAGAAACATCTTATAGTGCAAAGCAAATATTACAGTGTGTGTATCAGTTCACATACCCAGACTGCCGCACAATGGAAAAATCCGTGTTCATTTGCTGCAAGAACTGTTTGCTGATGTTGGCTGAGATGAACGAGTCAAGTATGAATAGACGAAGAATAAGCACCAGTCCCCTGATTGGCAAAAATAAGCACCAGCTCCCTGATTGGTAATACTAATGATTGCATTGATATAAATCCCTTCTTAAAAATACTAATGA
>JAOWAW010114778.1:0-13218 GCA_028565695.1 Nicola tetela
TCTTCTTCTTCTTCTTCTTCTTCTTCTTCTTCTTCTTCTTCTTCTTTTTCTTATGTCGATCTTTCTGAAGTATGTGACCAGGTTTTGTCTCCAGTTACATATGAATGCCCTTTGAAGTAATAATTTATTCATTTTTTCCATTTTTTGAACATTTTTGCTGTCTGTTTGCTTGTTTTGTCAGTTTCTCAGGTTCACTACTTGGTTGAGATATCAATCAAGTTTCCTTGCCGTTGTGTGCTTTCATTTGATTCTCAAATGTTTCCTAGGCAAGCATCAAGGGTATCAAATGCAATCATTCCAGGATACTCAACCCGCTGTCCATTAAGGTAAGAACTTATAGCTCATCTTTCTACAACTTTTGCAACCTCCTCTGCTCGAGCTTACAATGTCATTGGTGCAGCTCAGCCGTGTGCAACTCAATCAAGAAAATGTATCATACATCAAATAATGTTGCCCTTGCACCACCTTGGTCTGAGTGTAGCTGCACAAGAACATATAGAACCGTACGTCTTTCAGCATGATTTTAGTTGCCTCCAGCTGAGGGGAAAATGTAGCATTGTGTTAAAGTTTGTTGTTTGTTGCAACAGAGAAACATGATAATAAGTTAAATAGAGATTGGAATGTAAGAGGGCGGAACACAATAATATGATTCGCCTTGGACATTGCTCGAAGTCAGCCATTTCCATGTTTACAACCAGTCGACACCGCATGAGATGGATTGGTCGATCTTGCGGGTAATAGATCGTGCATGTAAGAAGAAAAAACGCAAGATTAGGGAAGCATCTTACATTTGCAAGTAGAAGCCGCAGCTCATTCGTGATAATGGTGTTGAACATAGCACAATTTGGAATGTTGTCCTTTAGGTCAGTGTCGGCTTCTATATAGCTGTCTTGTGGGGTCGTCTTGTAGTTGGGTGTTTTAGTTCTTAGGTAGACTTCGAGCCGTCTGAGATGCTCCCAGAGGGGAACACAGGCTGGGCAAGCTGCTTGGGCCCTCAGTAAGAGCATTCCAAGGGCCACTGCTCTCCTAGAACGTTTAATGCACCATACATACAGCACACACATACATACATCATGATTAGGAACACATCACTTAGTAACTCATTGTCACATCTTGTACGGTTTGGACAGCTATATAAATATACATTCTCACCCTCAGTGTGATAGTATAAGTGTCTCTAGCTTTCTGTACTCCCTTGTCTTTCTTATGATCGATGAAGCCAGATCAGGCAATTCTGGTGAAGCATCTTATGAAAGAGGGATTCTTATGACTGGTGTGCTGGCAAATGCTCTTTATATTAGGACCATCCTGTCAGAATCTCTCAAGTCCTAGGATACAAGCTTATGAGGCTCCCATGTTTCTCTCTCTACGTGATAATTTCTTTGTCTGCCTTCACTTACCACAGGGGCCAACATTCTCACAAGTCCGCCAACCTGTTGGATCCCTTTCCAGCTCTCTGGTGTCTCGGACGGCCGATGAGGCAATGGTAAGAACAATGCCTAATATGTCCTCCTGGAGAGGAGGCAGTAGATGGCTGTCAGATTGAATGGGCAACCTCTTCCCAGTCTCTGGACAGACAGAGTACATGATCACTTTAATTTTTGATTAACGTGCATGTGTTCATACAAATACAGCAGAATAAAGTTGATGTAAACGAATTGCACACGCATGCATTAAAAAATATTGTACTCTCTATTCAAATCTTGATGACACAGCACAGCACTAGACAGGATTTGCAGCTGGCTTTGCAGAACAGCTTTTCACAAGATAACAAACTGATTGAAAAAAAAGACAATAGCAAGGTTAATTGGAACAATTTGATCTAAGGCACAGTCAAATTCTGGAATGATGTGACTTGGCTTGATTTGATTATCAGGTTTTATGCCCAAGCGTGCTTGAATTGCTATCACAATCAAACAGCATGTTTAACACATGCCACTACATTAATGAGCCATCAGGCTACGGCTTCCATATCAATATATCCCTGGGCTCCCTGGCCATGGTTTTATTTGCTTATAGAATTTCATGCATCAATATAATAAAGCATGGCAATCCACACACAGAAAATTTCTTCTCTCTGTCAATTATCATTGTTTTTTTTTTCTCGATCTTTCAGAAATGCACAGGCAAAGTTTGTTTGGTGAGCATACAGTGTCAAGTTCCTCCCCTAGATCCAAATAGTTTGGGTGGAATATTAATTCGTTTTTGGTGGAGCATTTGGACAAGAACATTTGACACGGTAGGAGTCACTCATGCCTGCATTTTGGATTGTAAGAGTGTTGCTCCTCATGAATTCGCTGAGAACGACCTCAACGAAACCTGTACATATCTCTCTTCCTCTTTATGTGTTTATCTGTCTCCCCCTCTCTCCCTCTTTCTATCTGTCTCCTCTGTCTCTCCCTCTCCTCTCTCTCTCTCTCTCTCTCTCTCTCTCTCTCTCTTTCCTCCCTCTCTCCCTTTCTCCATTCCTTTCCTTCTTTCTCCTTCCTCTCCCTTTCTGCTATCTCTTAAGTCTTCCTCTCTCACTTCCATCCTCTCTGGTCAATCCCTTCCTCTCTCCCTTCCCCACTGTTTCCCTCCTTCTCTCCAGGCTGATTGATCCCCTCCTCTGTATCTGCCTTCCTCTCTGTTGATCTGTCTCCCTTCTTCTTTTCCCTTACTCTCTCTCCTTCGCTCTGACTTTTTCCTCATTTCTTTTTTCAGTTCACTGTGGCTTCATAGCAAGACATTTCTGCCTAATTTCCAGTTTATTTGGTGTTAAAAAAGACAAAGATTAAATAAGCATTTTCAAGAATTCTTCAAATGCCTCCCATAGGTATTCTTATTTTGCTATGGTATAATTCCTATCATTTACCTGGAATCACAGACCAGCCATTTCTTTTCACAGAATGGGCTTTTAGGGGTTCTCTTTACAATGTTCGTATGACTCAGGTGCATTTCTCTTGATTGATGTGTGTACAGTCAAGATACTCTGGCCAGACCATCTAATCAAGTTTAGCTCATCTTCTACATACACTATGAATTTGTTTCCCTCTTCAGGAAGGCTTGGTGCCAATCAATATGGACTTCTCCCTGAAGTTGCTCAACTATTCAAATGCATCTGGCTTCAAATTGTTGGACCCACGTCCTGCTGATATTCTGGTTAGTCAAGACCATCTTTTTACCTGCTATAGTACACTTAATGCCTTTCTAATTAACCAGTAACCCAGGATATGCAGGCCTGTAAACACAAGCATATTTGAGTTTAAAGTAAGTGCATGGCTTCAGCAAGGTTGTAATTCCCAGCTCATTAGATAGCACAGTATTTATGTTAAGCACCATCTGTGCTCTAGAAGGAGCATACAATATTATCTAGATTTGCATGATGGGTTTTCAGATACAAAAAAGGGAAATGATTGATTATGATTCTCCTACCAAGAATAGCCTCTGTACAATGCAAAAACACTCTTGACCTGAGCTTAGACAACATTTTGAAAAACACAGGACCCTGAATTCTTTAATGGTCATGTGGCCAATTTTGCAAGACTTGGACTGGAATGAAATTCTTTGACTGTAGTATTTTGTGGCTTTATTTATGTTACATGTTCGTTGTTTTTCTCATCTGGTTTAGCCATTTCTCATGATCATGTTGTCTTCTCGTGTTTTCTGCCTGCTGTGGTTGTTCTTCCTATGAAGCACACCACCCAGTTCAGACGGCAGACTAACAAAAAGGAAAGTGTCAGTGCTCTTCCTATTATTGGAGCAGTTCTTGGTGCTGTCATGCTGTTTGCTAACATTGTCACAATTTTATGGAGGGTGAGTACTTTTGAGCAGGTTTTGTTCATTGAAATGTGCTCACCTTTTCTCCAGTGTGTGTGTGTGTGTGAGTGTGTGTGTGTGTGTGTGTGTGAGTGTGTGTGTGTGTGTGTGCGTGTGTGTGTGTGTGTGTGTGCGTGAGTGTGTGTGTACATGTCTACTTATGCATGTGAGTCTGTGTCTGTGTAGGCAATCCATAGCATTATCCACAATAGATACATTTACATTATTTGTCATGGACTTCAAACCACAATCGAGACCTTCACTGCCACAAGAATAACGCTTACTGAGGCTGTATAGCTCACCATTATTTCATGCAATGATTTTTACAGAGTAGATTATACCAATATGATTAAAATAACTTGGCACCGCACATTTTATTACTTCAGCCTATCTTTCTCACAGCCTCAGCCATACAAAGTACCTTGCAGAGGGTATTGGTCAGCATGTGGCTGACTCGCCTTCTTTTTACTATAGCCAGCAATTTTAATTCTATGCTTGGGTGAAGAAATTCAATCTCAGCTTTGCTAGCAGTTGTTGTTGATTGTACTTGTAAAGATTGTTTCTGAAGTCTTCAAATGCGATATCTGTGATTGTGTTGACCTCTAAAGGCCTTCACAACAAGAAATTTTAGTTAGTAAAGATAGGAACTGAGTTTTCCATGAAGGCTATATGGTGGTTTTCAAATAACAGATCACCTGGTGTTTCGACAATTTTCTCTCTTCCTCTAAAACCAACAGGTGGGCTTTTTCAAACGTCTACATGTTCCTTCACCCGACACACTACATTCAGACAACACTGCCCCTGCAGAGCCAGAGGCTCCACCTGCTTATGAGTTGTCTAGCTACTAAACAAAAGGACATTTCTTTTGTACTGCCAGATCCGTCAGTAGTACTTGTCATGATTTCCGGTAAACGGTTGAAAGGCGTAGCAAGTACACAATGCAAGAGCAATGTTATAATGGTTTCATGCATTTAGTGCTGCTAAAGCTCCAATCATCTCCTTTTGATAGTTCAGCTGTAAAACTCTTTTGAAGGTAATTTTTCCATCTTTTCTTGTGCCAACATGCATGTCTACCGAGTCTTCGGATTACCCCACTTATTTCAAGAACTTGCTTGTTTTTGTTTTAAGTAAACTTTCTTTCAGCAATAAATAATTTTAATGTAAGGCTAGAGAACAATGACATCATTTTGGCATTTGTTGCTGATCCCGTGTGTAACCATGGTAAAAAGCACACCTGCCAAGCACTCACAAAGGCAATTCATTTTGGGGTTACCTCAGTAGAAATTATTGAATATTACATGGTACTGGGATTGCACCTTTTGTAAATTCCAAGAGCTGCAAGAAAGGTGAATTTTTAGATCTATCCTTCATGATCAGTTGGACACAGCCTGTTGTCATCATGACTATAACACATTCATTTGTTGCTGATCCCGTGTGTAACCATGGTAAAAAGCACACCTGCTAAGAACTCACAAAGACAATTCATTTTGGGGTTATCTCAGTAGAAATTATTGAACATTACATGGTACTGGGATTGCACCTTTTGTAAATTTCAAGAGCTGCAAGAGAGATGAATTTTTAAATCTATCCTTCATGATCAGTTGGACACAGCCTGTTGTCATCATGACTATAACACATTCAAAGCAGGCTTACCAACAGTGCAGAGCGGTGTGCCATAAATACTACATAGCAGGTTATTTTTGCATGGCAAATAGTTCACACTGAAATAATTTTCATACAAGCATTATTTACATAAACAATACATGTACAAAGAAATTTGTACTGAATTTAGGACACTGGCCATGGTGTACAAAGTTGTACGAAATAACCTACCAACAGTATACGATTATAATGGAAGAGATCCTGAAAGAAATCCATTGCTACATGAAGTCTAAAAAATCTAGTGCTCTTAATAAATTTACCTCTGCCCATGACCAGAGAAGGCTTTTGGGGGCAATGCTCCACAAATTGCACCAGTTATATCATGTATCAATCTTAATGGCACAGGTAGTTATCAATCGCATACAATTTCTAACCAGGTTATGGGTTGATGCTCAATCCTCTCGCGATTGGATGGTCCCTTTCCAACCGAAGCTAATTAATTATAAGGGAGGCTGTGCGTTTGTGCAGGGTCTTACATGCACAACAGTTACTGCTGGATCAAGACACTACACTGACATGTACTTCAGTATGGCTATGTCTATGGTGCAACACAAGCATAAGTCCTCCATTGGCAAATAATTCCTTTTAGCCAATGCATGTAAAACGTTTTTGATTCTTAAACTGGTTATAAAGTATTTCTATAATATGGTACATAGTCATGACCAGGATGATACCATGTACTGTTATGTCAGCCCTGGATCTAGACCTGTCAACTATAATAGGAAATATTTAGATGTACCAGTTTCCCACCTTTAGGATACCATTGCAAGACACGTGTGGAAAGAATAACCAACTTCAAGTCAAGTTGCTTGTTTAACCCTCACACTTGGAGTAATTTGAGAAGCACTTATGATACCCATAGATGTTTCGATGATGAGATATCAGACTTTTACCGTGCCTGTGCGTACATGCACACACAGCAGACAGCAATGCTCAAGACTCTGTATGCCAAATGCATAGTTTAGTCACAATACTGAAAACCTGACAATGACGCTCTTACTTGTCTGGCCGACCAATCCCAACATTACCCTTACCCCAAATTGTCAAACAACATAATAAATATAATGATCAATGGAACCCTTGTCCGTAAATTTGCCAGCAACTGAACACAAGCCTCCCTCCCTGCTCACACTTTTTTCAAATGGTCAGTAACCAGCAATGCTGGTCTTGACCAAGTAATAGTCCAGGCATATTTCCAATACTGCTGGTAAATTTCAATGTACTATTCACTCTCACCATGCTCACAAAAAATGCAATTAGAAGTCTCTGAGCATAAAAATGAGAAGGAAGAACTCTTTGACTCCTGAACAGAAATGAATGTGTTTGTGGCCTACGTCACTAACCATGCGAAGGGTCAGGGAAAAAATTTATACCTTAAGATCCTAATCATGATTGGAACTGATGCACTTTAGAGTACAGCTGTCGTTGTGACTTTAGAAACAGTTCTCTGACGCCTGAAGAGGTGTAGCAAGCGCAAACAAAATTTAAGTGCCCAGTGGCAGCAGGACAAAGTTAAAACGTAAGTGACTGTTTGTCATTATTGTTGCCTGCTTCTGCGTTTCCTGATGCAGAAGCACCTCTTGCCAACATTGCTGCTGAGTTTCGGCGCACCAGCATCGGGTTGTTTGAAGAAGCCAGAAAAAAGACAGACAGAGAGTATAGTGAAGACTAGCAGTGGTATGTCAATCAGCGTGGCGTGGTGAGCATAAAACAATACACCATATACTGATATTCTTCCAAAACTAAATGCCTTTAAGGCTATTAAGAGTATACCTACATGTACATGTATATATATATATATGTATACACACACACACATTTCTTTTTTCGTAAGCATGCTTACATGCAAACAGCAGCCGACAATGCAAGAAACTTAAACCAGGAAGTAGGTTTGTCTTTGTTCAATATGCACAGACATTCACAGTGTATATCATACAACAGACCAAGTCCAGGATAACTGAGGCCAGAGATGAAAAGGAAAAATAGGGTCGAGTAAATAATAAATTTACACCGACCGCCCTGACCGCCCTTGGTTCAAGGGTGGTGACGGAAAAACCCAGGGGGAAAAACCGAGACCGAAACAGCTTCCCGGACTAGCAAAAACAGTACGCCATATAAGACGTGGAAGAAACATGAAAAAACCCGAGAGCTACCATACAGTAATGTGAATAAAGCCAGGTTGAAAAAACAGACAGAGGTTGGGGAACCACATACTGTCCATGGAAGCTTGAGGTGAGACCAACCACGGTGATGAGCACAGTTCGAACATGGCGGTTTTATATCCGCGGACCAGAGTAAGCGTATGCGTCCGAAAAATTTAATATTCTCTTCATCAACTCGTTGTCTCGAACGACAAAAACTTTAAGTTTTTGTATACAATAAATGTGAAGGCCAAGGGTTTACGACTAATAAAATCCAGTATAAAAACCGAGGCGAAGCCGAGGTTTTTGTGACTGGTTTTATTAATAGATTACAAGCCGAGGTCGAGGATTTATCGGGTTTACATCGAGCCTAAAACCCGAGGCGAAGCCCAGCGTTTTATGCGAGGTGTAAAACCCGAGACCGAGGCTTGTAGTCTATTTAAATTTTTCTTTTCCCGCCCTTAATTCTTCGTCACAGTGGTTCTCTCGTTGGGAAAATAGAAAGAGAAGAAGAAAGGCTAGCAGCCAGCTGAGCAATGCACGTACAATCGCTTAAGAGTCACATATTACCATATGTCACCAAGCAGTCCCTCGTGGCATGGTTGGATAGGAGCATCACTCGTGATTCAACAGTTCCGGGTTCAAATCCCGGCTAGATTCCTTTATTTGTATTTCTTTCCTTCATCATTCTCCTTTTTCGTTGAAAGTCAGTCTAAGTCCAGAAGCAGAGGGAGGTTTGTAAAAGATTTACAAACCTCTGGGGAATGTATATGTTCAAGTGCACGGCAATCAATACAAACTCGAATAAAAAATTTAATAGTCACTAAACCCGAGGCCGAAACATTTATTGTTTTTGGATCCAACGAATAAAAACTAAGGAGCGTTCACCAACACGTTCTCCGACGAATACACCTGTTCTTTCATTCCTTCTTTCTTCACTCACTTGTGCTTCTGCAATTAACACGACGATAGCTCCACATGCTCCCCGATCATGTCATGTATATGTATGCATCGATCAGTACTGTATGGTGATATCATGAGAGTGCGTGCGAACTGTGGATTGCAACATAAAGGAACTGCACGCGCATGCGCACATGATGCTGCAATGGAGAGAACTGAAGAGACCGTTGAGGTGTCTCAGTCTACCTAAAAAGCTGTTCTTATTAACTACTGTTTTTATTCAACGGTGACTTGAAGTGTTACAATGAATAAAAACAGTTTGGAACCAACACGTGTTTGTGTGCAAGTTTTTATTGGTTGGATCTAAATAAATATGTATATTTATAATGGAACCTCATTAATAAAAATCCACACACAATTCCATGATTCAAAAGGATGCTTTTATTTCTGTACAAGAGTCATCATTTGGCAAAGGGTGATTTTTAGACATCCTAAGGTGGTTTTTATACGTTGAAATATGACTTTTATGTATACAATAGTAAACAAAGCTGCGGGATTATTACTGAATAGAAACCGAATAAAAAACCGAGGCGAAGCCAAGGTTTTCTATGAGGTTTCTATTCCGCGATAATCTCAAAGCCGGGGTTACTATTGTACTTAGAACATTTATGACCACGTCCTTGGCTTTCCTTTTTCATTTTTGAAGAAGAAAGCACTCCTGAAAGGAAAGGACGGCTAGCAGGCAGCTGAGCAATGCACATACAATCGCTTAAGAGTCACATATTACCATCTGTCACCAAGCAGTCCCTCGTGGTATAGTTGGATAGGAGCATGACTCGTGATCCAACAGTCCCGGGTCCAAATCATGGTTAGGTTCCTTTATTTGTGTTTTTTTTTGCTTTGTCATTCTACTTCTTCTTCGTTGAAAGTCAGTCTAAGTCAAGAAGTAACTATACTCAATCAGAACTTTTATGACCTAGTCCTTGGCTTTCCTGACCGCAGGTTTTTATCATTAAGTTAAAAACTTCTTCAGAGGTTTTTATTGCAGAACAAAAACCTCTGCCTGTTGTATGCAATCAAATGCCAAGTAAAATAGAACTGGGAAAATAAATGTTCTCAACAGAAATAAAAGCATCCTTTTTGGATTATTGAATTGTGTGAGGGACTCTGCCTGACTTGAGCAAATGACTCAGAGGACAAGCGTTGGTGTTCTGGTTTTTGTTAGTTTGTTCTAAGTATAATAGAGCCCTCGTTGGAAGTTTCCATGCAGAAATAGAACCATCTAACTCAGGTTTTATTATATACATATATATTTATATTTATATTAGCTCCTAGGGGTATTTAATGCTTGTCCACCCCTTTGATACCATACTTTTCGTACTAGAGTACTATTGGCCGTTATTGTTTTTAAAAAGAAGTAATTTTACATTATAGATACTTCAGAAGAAATTATTGTGTATAATTACTTGTTAAAGAAGTTTATAGTGTATAATTACTTCTTTTTTTAAGAATGCATTAAATACCCCTTAGGGCTAACATAAATTTATTAAATCATCAGCATGAGAAATTATCAGCATTATAAATTTCTCAGATAAAAGCCTTGGCTGCGCCTCGGCTTTTATGTGCCTTGAATTTATTCGCCGATAATCCCTCATGCTGATGATTTAATATATACTTTTATTTATATATAGGTCTATTGAAACTTTGACATCTGGAAATGCAGGTGGAGTGAGTTTGTCAGCAAGCATGTGGTATACAGACTTACAGAGTCGTAACCCCCAAAGCAAAAATAATACAGCAGCAGCAGAATGGACCATTCATCAGCCGATCACTGTCAAAATAGACTTTCAGATCTGGTTGGACTGAGTGTTTATGTTCTGGCCATCCTTCATGGATCATCATTTTTAGAGCCTGCATCTGTGGGTCTGTAGCCAGTTCAGCACGAATCTTTGCCACCATTGACAAGGAGATCTTGGCATCTTCTAATCCATTTATCTGCTCCAGACTGGCTTCAAAATCTAATTGGGCTACTTCTTCTCACTCACCCACTGAACAGGTCTTCCTGTTGATGTGGAGTGAGCCTGCAATAGGGTATCTGTGATGTACAATTCTTGCGCTGACGGTAGCTGATTGTGAACTGGTAGCACTGCATCTTCAAAAACATGCGCTGGAGGTGTTTTGGCGCAATTACAATAGGCTTGCTGGCTATGCTCTGCAATGGTTTGTGATCATTCTCTATGTGAACATAGCAACCACACACATATTGATCAAAATGTTCCAATCCGAAAACAACAGCTAACAGTTCTTCATTTTCGATCTGTGCATAGTTCCACTCTGTTGTTGTGAGGGAGTGGCCTGCAAACTCCACTAGCTTGCCTCCTTGTAGCAGTGCTGCACCCAACCCCATGCTGGATGCATTGCATTGTACAACAACAGGCTTGGTCTTGTCAAAGTACTGCAGGATAGGTGCTTTTGTCCACGCATCACAGACCACCCTTATAGTTTCCTCATGTTTGCTATCCCAGTGCCATTCCATGGAGGAAGCTACACCGTGGTACAGTCTCATCGACCATAAGGTGGGTATCTTCGGCTAGTAATCCAAGTTGACCATCAAACACTTCCTTGAAGTGAGCCAGAAAGTCCTCCTTTGACCAGGCTGTCGGATCACCCTTGCAGTCAGATTGTATTGGCTCCTTGGCGCTTGATCCTGTACTATTCCTTTTCTGAACGGCAAGAATATTGTCGTACTTTATAGTAACAAGGTCCATTTCCTGACATGTTCTTGGACCCAGCAAAGGAACGGTCCTGTCTCGACATAGGGGTAGAATGACAAACTCCACTTGATGAAAATGACCATTCCTTGGGTTATGCACTTCTGTTCTATGTATTCTTGTCGCTTTCGGGGTTGCTGCAGCATCATGCAGCATCAGTTTCGTATTGGTTTGCTTCAGTTTTGCTTTCTCTGGATGGTAGTTCTGTGGAAGGACATTGCAGGTCACTCTGGTATTGAGCTGAAAACAGATTGATCTTCCATAAACTTTCAAGGTAGCAAATATCTTCTTCATTGGTGACCGATGCCCCGTCACGGACGCTACAGAATCAATCGTCAACAAATTGTTGAACATGTACTTGTCGCCACAGTACTCTGGTACGGCCTCTGCTTCTTACTGACTCGCATACCCGCTCTTCTGTATCCTGCTGGTCCTCGATTTGCTGCCTGGAGCAGTCGAGCTTTCTGACTTGTGCTGAATCCCTGAAGCAGATGGCTGCGAAATGGTTATGACATCTGCACCGGTGACATTTCTGACTGTATGCCGGGTACTTGCCTCAAGAATGTCGTCTTCTACAGGATGAACAATCCTGACTATTCGATTCTCGTCTTTTATCTCTGTTGGTGACACTTCCCCAACCCTTGCTGAGGTGTTCATGCTGATTCAATGAAGCCTTATGGAGCCCTTCCGTGGTGGAAGTGAGCGTCGAGTGTAACTCTCGTTGGCCCGCAATTTCACATGCCCTGCGACTGGCTGTCTCCTCTGCTTGGCATTTCTTGGCGCATGTCTTCAGTGTCAATTTCAAGTCAGCCAAGAAGTGCTTCTGTAGTGGTTAGCTACACATCCTGCAAACTATTCTATCTCACACAAGCTTGTCCTCCAGGTTTCCAAAGTAGCACGTCGTTGCAAGCTGTTTCAGGGTAACTATGTATTCTGATAATGACTCACCCTCTTGTTGGTGTGGGAAGAACTGATAGGCCTCATAGATTTCATTCTTCTGAGCCTTAAAGCACTACTGCAGTTGTTCCATTATCTTCGACACATCTTCCCTGTTGCTCTCTGAGGCAAAAGGCAGCGTTTTCACGAGTGCCGCAGTCTTGTCACACAAGCAGTATTTGAAGACCCCTAGTCGGTATTCTGCGCTCTCGCCAGAGAGCTTCACGACAACTGCATATTGGCACCAGCATTCCGACCATGCTTGCCATCTTGCGTAGTTGTCCTTGACACTGTTCGTAACTGAAACTCCGGCAAACCTATGCTGCCCTGCATCCTGTACTGGCCAGGGTAAGTACTTCTGACACCATGTGACACAACGAAGAGTCTTTATCGAGTACGACCAAGGAAAGACGAAGATGACAAGACCAAAGATCCAGGCGATGGATCTCAGAGCAATGATGGATACCTGTGACCGCAAGGAGCAGTGCATGCAGACTTCTTTGTCAGCCTAGGTACTAGTGGGAGCTCATCATTGGAGCTCCTGCTCGGAAGAGGTTAAGTACCTTGTGGACCTCCCAGGTTTACTTGTATTTTGGCGATGGCCTGTGGAATTCCAAAGATGGCAGTTGTAGATGCCCTTGAGAAGTTGGCTTACAAGCGGATGTTGTCCTCTGTAGTTATATCCGACTGTCAGTTGTCAGTAGCTAGCATCTGTCAGGGTGCCGATCTGTAGCCCGAGGCCATGTGATACCACTGTCCAAACCAGCTGTACAGGAGCTGGGGAATCTTGGCTATAGAGGGCGCAAGTGGAAGCACCAGCCATCCTTGATACCAATGGAGCTACATGCGGAATTAAGGCAGATGAGCAGGAGTGTGCTGTGTTGAGAATCCATGATGACAGCTACAAATTTGATTACCTACCAGGAAAGACACTGGTTCAAGAGAGAGAGAGAGAGAGAGAGAGAGAGAGAGAGAGAGAGAGAGAGAGAGAGAGAGAGAGAGAGAGAGAG
>JAOWAW010114789.1:0-10102 GCA_028565695.1 Nicola tetela
AAGAAGAAGAAGAAGAAGAAGAAGAAGAAGAAGAAGAAGAAGAAGAAGAAGAAGAAGAAGAAGAGAAGCATTTGTCTTCATTCGATAAGCATAACAGCCTGAGGATGAGCCGGTCATAATATATATAGCCAGATGCAACGTTAACTGAAGAACATTTGGAGAGCTGCTGGTGCGACAATATTGCAAAACGTCTGGTCACAGCTGCAGATCATGCATTAGAGCCGGCTGCTTTTAATTCAGCCGTTACCTTCGAGTTAATAAAAGCAAAGGAATCAAAACAAAACAACCTGAGAAGTGGCCAGGAACTGCTGCTTACATCATTCTTTTCTTAAAATTGCCGCGCGCCGGAGGACATGGCAAGGGGCCCAGAAAAGATGGAGCCGCAAGTGAACCACAGAGCTGGTGGTCATACCTTTTTGACAGATTCTGGCCAGGCGGTGACGTTGCTGCACACTGCTAGCCTAATCAAACATGGCGTCCTCTATCCCTCTACTAATTAAACAAATTAAGTAGTCCCATTATTTGCGCCATTTGCACACCCTCAGCAATGACAGGACTCGGCTGCCTTCCGTTTCCAGCCCCAACGTGCTGGCTTGGTTCATGGTTGTTATCCACTTGATAATGGATTCCGTATAACGGCAAGGAATCAACAAGCCGTGAAGGCCTGTCATCACTGTGTGGACACAGATGGCATTTGGGTTAAAACTAATCGAAGAAACGAGGAATAGCAATCTAAAGGAAGTACATTCATTTCATTCATCCGCTTCCGAAGCAGTAAATACTCAGCCCAAGCTGTTCAGCTGAATGAACATCGCTCCAGGGTATTCCGCCACTTGGCCCACTAGGCTTTAAGAGGAAAAACGTTACTGGCACTGCTGGCGCTGGAAATATAATGTTGTATGATGAGCAGTGTCGCATACCAGAGTCTGGCTGACTTCAGGCCCGCCAGTTATTAGGCTAGAAAACGCCCGAAGTAGACAAGGCGAAAACGCCTTCGGGCTGTAGCCTTTTATCAGCGTGTTTATATTGTACCTGCTACTTTCAGTTTCATTATCGGGCATCTTCTGCCTGGGTGACGTTCAACATTTTTACAATTGGCGAGGTGTTGCCAGCGAAATAACTCACGCATTAGTATGGTTATAGGTGGCCGCGAGTGCAAGTAATGGCATTTCATGGCTTATGTACTGTGTAAGTTATCCTCTATCTACTCACCCAGTGCAAAGTTTGATTGGTACAAGTACATGGAGTGGACGGTCCACACAGCTGCAGTAGTTTTCCATTAACGGGCTACTAGTCTGTAGTGTTACTAACTTATAATAATAATACATTATACCACTGTCAATGTTCGTGCGACGCCATTTCTCTGCCAGCCCCCTCCGCTAAACAGTCAAGCACGTCGGTAGAGCGGTTGCAAATTATCTTCCGGGGACGTGATATGCTCACCGGGCGGTCGGTTAGTCGGTCGGTTTGGTAATGTTGTTGATCTCGTTAACTCAGTCAACGCAAGAATTGTGAAAACCGCAAGGGGTACACGTACAGAGTTGGGTGACCGGGGACCACGGTGGGCAGAGCCGGCCAGTGTCGTAAGAGCTAGACAGGTCAGTGGTCCATTTAATCAAACCGCCCGGTGACGCGGTCGGGGCAAACTATCTCTGCCGCTCTGACCGGCTAAGAACTGACGTACATTCGCCGTGGAGGAACATCGAATGCGGTGTAATGGGGGTAGGGCGGCGGGGGTCCTTGTAGGGAACATCCAGTTTCCTCAATCCATGCCACAACCATGGCGGTGTTACTACTTGTTAGTGTGTTCTCTGTCTCGCAGGTTCAGCATGTGCTTGTGTCGCACACCAAGGTTCGTGACTCTATATAGCCAAAGCTAGGATCTGGCCTTGGGAAATGAAACACTTTCAGTCTTATCCTGCAGCTGTAGACCTGTACATGTCACGAATGCACCTTCCTTCATGCTGTCATGTTGCAGACTACGTCAGATCTTGTGAGTCGATAGACCAATGCACAAGCAAAACTAGCTCACGTAGTGTCGCAAAGACGTCATCTTGAAGGACAAAAAGAGACAGCGAAAAAGCGTAGTTAGTCAGCTCTAGAATGGAAGAAAGCTGTCCATTTTTTCCCCAAGTTGCAAATTCTGCAACGGCTGTAACTAATTGAAGCGATGGATCCAGGCTATAGACATCGCGTTAGAACAGCTGGCGCGGTATGAAATCAAAGCTCCCTACTGCAGAGGTTGATGTGGGTGTTGGGAGGGATATAGCTAGGGAATCCACTGCCAAGGGGATCGCTTCATCATAATCGGCATAGTGTTACGTGCTCTGCCCACAGTTGACAAGTAAATAGGCAATAAATAACGATTATATCAACTAATTGCTGGTACAAAAACAAATACTTTTACTTTCGATAGTTGGTTTTCAACAACTTGAGTCGGAAAAAAGACCACAGTTCTTTCTCTTCCCCTTCCGCCTCTGCTTTGCTGAGCTGTTGGCGCCATAGTTGATGAACACCAGTTATAAGACGGTCTCATGATCAGACTCTCTTACCAGTGCAGGTAGTAGTATCATGGTGTAATCCTAATTGAAACAACTTAGCAACTGAAGCAGCTGCTCGCCGGCCATTTGCAGGCTCGACATGTCATGATCATGTCAACCTCCTGGATGGTTGGGTTGGTTGACGCGGCCGTGACATTTCGTTATGTCTGCCAAGTTTGCTTCCCAACCCGACAACAATTGCTCACGATCTAACAGCTGCAGAACGTTAGTTGGGCTCTATTGGCACTGGACGTTTCCGCGATCATAGCTACAAAATTGGATGTACCTAAGGTTTGGAACTGGCCGGTGTCAATATAAGCAGAATTAAAAGCCTAACCCTTTCTGCCTGTTGAAATTGGTGACGAACGCTGCAAGCGCAAATTCGCCCACATGCTTTTTCTCGCGGAATAGGGATTCGGGATCTATGGGTCTATTTTGGTTGACTCACAGTAAATTCGTTTGGCCAAGCCTCGTAATGACAGGTGACTCTCGGTGTGGTGGGGCAGCTTCCAGGCATAGATGCTTGCTTCAGAAAACTCGAACTTATAATCCTGATAATTGAACCGGCCGGTAATAGGGGTGTCAGGTCTCAGCTCGACGACACCTTGTACTGTACTCTGTATAACCCACCGGCGGACCAAGAACACCTCCATCATTGAGTGCACTGGCAAAGCACTCTCTCGTGGTTGATCCACAACACACTGGCCTGAGTAGCTCGGGATTGATCTTGTTGTGACCAGCTGCAGTCTGACTTGAAGTGCCCGTCTGCTCATGGGCCGGCCCAGCGATGTTGACGGCCCTCACATTTATCAATAACGGAAGATCGCTGGCGCCCTTGAAATCACCATGCCATCCCTACCTCACAATTTGTTTAGCTGGGCGGCAACAAATAGTCAAGCCTTTTCTTTTACCTTCAAACCCGCCCGGCAGTCTGTCACATCAAATAGTAGACAGGGAAAGGGCTGTCGCGGTGCGGACAAGTCTGGTTTAACTGATGTCACCAGGTGCAACGGCGGCTCTCATCAGAAGGGCTATACGTGATTCGGCAACTTATCTCCATTTTTCCAGCGATGATGGTTGAAATAAACCAGCTTTAACCGCTGTATAATATGCGCTGAATGACCGACGCGAGACAGCGTGTCCAATAATCGGCCCTTTAAAATTTTATTTTGACCAAGGACAACTACAGTAGCTACAATATTAAATCTTATCCTCAGCTATATGTACGCAATAGCAGGGTAATGTTTCCAACTACCGCACTGACATCTTGGGGCGACTCATTCACTGAAGGACATGCATGCCACACATCCGTTGTGTTGTCACGGTACGTGACGTCGACAGCCAAGTAAGTAGTATTGTCACTGATCTTAAGCTGCAAACAAGCAACCCTTCCTTCCGACCTTGCAAGCTAAATAACATAATTATTAAGGAGATGTCGATCAAAGACAAGGCTGCTGCAATAGTTGTCACGGAAGTTCAATTTCTACGTTCAGTACTTAACTAATTTGACTAAGAAAAATAAACAACGCTCGTTGGTCTTAATTCTTGTCTTCAGTACTTGACTCGTAAGGCATGTGTTACCAGGCCATAGCTAGCTGCCGGAACCAGCACCGGAATGATTTTAAACAACCGTTGACACGGCATGGGTTGCAAGATCTGTTTACGTAGTAGAATTCCTGCGGTGTAATCTGGCGTTCAATTAAAAGGTCATAGTCTTATGTAGATCAGTTGCTCACTCGAAGTGTGTAGATCTTGATGATTTCTCTCTACTGGTTGACAGTGGATCGATGGATCAACCGCACAACAGTATAACGGATCGCCTTTAATTTACTACGAAACTCAGAACTCAGGCAGCTCAATTTAGATGTTGAGTAAGCCATGGTAATAACCTGAAGACTTTGAGATGTCACTGGTAGTTGAAGACTGTAGGCCAAGAGGGCTTGGTTGGAGCCCGGCAATTATCTGATAAGACTGACTATGGAACTCTCTTCCCACGAATCTCCGCTCTTTCTCTTTTTCCCGCCCAAAAGCCTATTTTCTGTCTTGAAATCCACGTATTTTTACTAGTATGTGTGTAAGCCTGACACTAATTTTTTATAGCATCCTTCCTCATCCTTTGTATAAGCCCTTGGCTAATGGATACAGTAGATAATAAGATCCCGATATTATCATTCGGCGTGGCACTCATATCCGTGCACAGCCCTTTGCACCAGGCGGTTAGCCACAGGCGTACACCTATTTCTTGCATGGAAGAGAAGTTCAAATGAGCATACCAGCAGAATACGGTGAAAGAGTTTTAGTTCAAGCATTCCGACAAAACGTGAGAAAAAGAAACTGGGTTAAACGTTCAATACATGCCATCCTGAATTACATGACGACTGCTGTCGACATTGGCAACGAGCAGCAGGGATAAAATTGAACTCAGTCTGCGGTGAGAGAAACAACGTAAAAATTTCTCGCTAAATAAATATTTAGACAGGCGAGAATGTACAGTACTTTGTGCTTTTCCCTGTGAAGTTCTGGACACAGATGTGCATAATGTAAATTTGGACAGTCGGTAAAAGACGCACCGGGTGAAATAAAGAATATGTCCTTGAGACCTTTTTCATGTCGATAGAGTGTGAAAGAGAACGAGAGAGACCATAGATATCAAGCGCTGAAAGACTCTCGCGTGATTGAGCAGGCATGGTCAAATTTAATGGGAAATTGAGGGAGATGAAGGGGCGGGCAGACAACGAGCATTGCATGTTTCTTAGGTGTCGAGCGGAGATGGTGAAGGAGATATTTATGTGGAGTGGTTAACCTGTCGAGCATGGATCTTGACCAGCTGGCCAGTGCATGGCGGCAAGTGTTGCACTGCCGAGACGACGTTGCAACAATGCAGTCAAGGAGAGTTAAAAAACAGAAAACGATTGCCTGCTGTACCGTGCACTCTTGGATATCTCGTTCTTTTTCGACATAGTTGCCAAGCAATGCCGTCAGAAATGGCAGAGTGGGTCTCTTCAATTTCAGATTACCTAATGCCAGACATTAACAGTCGGTCTCGGTTGGGCCATAGCTGCATGAGGTACTTGCATCACACTACCTTGGAGAGCGGTCGGTTGGGCTGTAACAGTCCAAGCTGCTGGTCTAGCTGCAGCGAAAGAAGCAGCTGCCACAGGCGCTCCTCCCACAGTTAGAGACGGACTTCTCGCTACGGCACCTGCAGGGTAGTAAGGACTGTAAGTGGTCGCTCCAGCCAAGTTACTCCAGCTAGCATTTAGCTGTGCATGCAGGGGATCGTGTGTCAGAGGTGCGGCTGACCGAAACGTCGTGGCGGCAGGCATGGCCATCGGTCCGTAAGTCAACTGTGCCGGGTAAGGGCTGGACGAAAGACGCTGAGAGCGCATTCGAAGGTCTAACTCGAACTCCTCCGCTTGGCGTTTCCATTTCATTCTGCGATTTTGAAACCAAGTCTTCACTTGGGTGTCGGTTAGGTTGAGTTTCTGCGCCATAAGCAAGCGCTCCGGCGCCGTCAAATACTTCTTCACGCGAAATTGCGTCTCGAGGAGCTTGATCTGCTCGCGCGTGAAGGCCGTCCGTCCTTTCTTCGCCGATCGTTCTTTGTCCGAGTCGTGAGAGGCAGTGTCTAAGCGAAAGAAAAAAAATTGTTGGAGCGTTGGTGAGGCAAATGAAGGCCAGTGAAACAGCACTAACTAATCTGCTTACTTTTACCATAACGGCCATGCACCACTTCTAATCATAATAATAAATTTGATTCGCCTTGTCTTCTTATGAGAGTGTTTTACGACTAAGACTGTAGCAGAAAGCATGCGAATAATTCGTCATAGTAGAAAAGCGAAAACGCGATGATTGTTGACCTGGCAGCACCAAAAGAACAAGCAACCAAGATGTGCACATCGCTCGGTCTAAAAAAAGACTGAAATGATGAGGTTTTGTCAGTTTGTTGACTAGTAAAAAATCGCGCAGCAAACCTGAAGCCATGCATGCTCACTGAAACGTTCACCCTCTCATTGAGCGCAGCTGCATTGAGGTGGTTTACACGGAGAAGCCGGCTTTTCACTCGACCCCGTACTGAGATCATGGCCGAAGATAAGTGTTGATTTTTTTTACAGATCCGGCTCACAGTGGACGTAACTGGCGACGTCGCTGACATACTGATCGCCGATTCATCAGCGAGCCGGTGACAAGAACGGTTATTCTACCTCGACTGGGCCCACTTCGGCAAGCAATCGTTTCTCACATTCATCACCTATCTGTGTAAAGGCTAGAACTATCCCCTCCCCTCCCCTTAGTCGATAAATCCATTTGGTTCGGCCACATTCCCTCGATGAAGCTCGAGGGAATACGTAGATTACCTTGCAGCGGGTTATGACACGATCTAAAATGGCTCCCCGTTGCACGAGTTTCAACTTTCATAGTAACCTGATATAGAAAAGTGAAATGCTTCCTTTGAAAGGTTATAACTTACCATCATCGATATCCTTGGAACTCTGCTCAGAATTTCCAGTCGGACTCAGGTAAGTATTCATTTGGCCGTCGGGCGACAGCGCGCCTGCTTGGTCGTCCTTGCCGATGATGTTCTGGATGAAGAAAGAAGGCGAAGTGGTGCTGCTTGGTGTGCCTTCGGACGAAGAAACGCGAGACGGGGAGGGTAGCCGAGCAAAGGCAACGGATTGATGAAGATCCTGTTGATTCGTCATGGCGATCCTTCACGTGTTCTCGGGGGTGGGGATGAAATCCTCAAATAACGCGATCACAGTCGACACCGCTACCAGGGCTAGGAGCGAGAGGAACTCGTGGAGTGGAATCTGTACCGACCAGCGGTCGCCTGTCGGCTTTTAAAGTCTGCCGCCCTTGGCACTGGCGAGCCACTGAGTCATGTGGCGGGCTGGCCCGTTAAATTATTAAATTGTACAGTTGTAGTTCCGCACTTACAACGGGGTTTACCGTAGCCATCGACGCTTCATGCCTGGCTGAACGCGCACCTCTGCCGGCTACTTTGAGAAGGAGAAATACACGAACGGTCTCCGTTGCTCTATTACGCGTGCGGTGATCGGCAGCAGCGGTGTAGGCCGCACGGCGTGTCATTCTGACTATACCGACTGCTTCGCACACTCTTGGCCAAGCATCTCGCCCAGCTTGCGTGGCCTTGCACCAGAGGCAGGCGCTCACACCGCTACGGTGACAACACCTCGCTCCACGCGTCCTTACCTCGCGGGCGCTGGGCCCGCCATCGCCAGGGCGTGACCAATTCGATTTCTAGTGCGAGACAAAGCGCGAAAGTTTCATTTCTTGGCGCCTCGTACCTCGCACCCGGTTCACGACTACGGTATGAACTTGACAGGACTTTTTTTGCGAAAACACGACCTGCTAGTAGCGCTGAGGCGCTCCTGGCAAGAACAGGAGACCTTCGGCTGGCTCGTCAGTTGGCCCGCCAGGATTTGGAATCGGAACATGCCGCAGGCGCCGCTCCGCGTTTCCGCTCTTTTACTGGCAGACTAGCAGTTCTCGCCACTCTCACCAACTTGGGAGAAACACCTGCGCACGGAGCCGGTATCCCGAAACGCCTCGACCTGCAGAGCGAGAACGCATTCTTACGGGCGAGTTACGCACTCTCCGGCGGTAGCGGAATGACGTGGCCAGTTGGAAAGGGGTCGCACCGTGTCAGCCAGGGCGGGAGAGAAAGTTACTAAGTGGCGATCGATTCAAACCGCTTGCTAATCAAACGTGGCACTTCAAACATGTGACAGCCCGCTGGTCAGTCGCGGTGCAGCCCCTGACCAAGAACTGAAGACAGCGACCACAACGCACTGCCATTTTTCTGTACGGTCACTCGAGGGTAGAGCTCGAGCCCCCCTTTTCCCAGCAACTACTAACTCAATCTTGTCGAAAGCAGGCGCGTGGCACATTCCTGCAACTAGACCGGTAATGATCGGTCTGAGAGACCGCCAGAATAGCAATCGCACTATGACCTAGGGAGCTCGGTGACGATGTGAGCATCCAGCCGATTGACACCGCAAAATCCATTACAAACCTTCTTCTAGGTGTGTTCATGATTAAATTCTTTTTCTTCTTGGTCAACACGATTAGGTCGAAATACACCACATTGCAGCTTGGTTGGGCGTTTCATGGAGTTGGGAAGAAGGCAACGTAAAAAAATCCGCTATGGAAGCTGCCCGTGACCCTATGACTAAGCTACAACGATGGGATTGTAAACCTCGACAAAAGCTTGATAATCTGTTCAGTAAAATCGATCATCACTTCCTAATTGCACACTTTTCATATTGCAAGTAGGAAATCTAATCGAGAAGTAGTTGGGCTTGTTCACAGTGTCAATTCCTCCACTGTTCGAAGCGGTTAATTTTACAGACAATGTAGAGTGCGCTATCGCCTGTGTCTCAAGAGCATCGACATTCTCGACGGTTGGCGTTTGACTGGCGGTCGGGATGTGTAGCTCGACTCTCTCGGTCGATCACCCAGGTTGCGAGTTCGGCAGTCAGAGCTCAGCGCTGGCCAAACGTCCACGACGGAGCCTTTCACTGCCTGTTACTGCTCGATTAAGTGATAATGACCACGCCATGATACGGGAGAGTAATCGCTTAAGAGCCTACATATACACACGCGCCGCGTTTTCGTTATGCAGACTTCACTCGAAGGGGTCTACATCGTCGTATGGTTTGACAGACCTGTTGCAGAGTTCAGACGGTGGGACCAAAAGGCAGGGCAAGTCGGCGTAAATGAAGGTGAACGAGTCGAAATTTATAGAAGAAAGGACCTGCCTGCCGAATAGGTCTTGTACACGATCTGGCTGTATTGCGTTTCGGTCAAGTATACACGTTTCTCAGATTGCAAAGATTTGAGGAGCCAACCGGGATCAATGTCTTACCGTTGAAGAGTGATCATCTGTAAAGCATAGAATTATCAAGGACCACGTTTAACGCAAGATTTCGGTTCGATGTTCTCCTCCATTGTGGTGAAAACGTCGACAGGCTTTTTCGCCTATAGTCTTTTCCTTCAGATCAGTCTGACTCCGAACACGCCTGACTGAGATCATAATAGCAATGCGCTATCAGATGAAGGCCATGAAACATCATGTAACAGTGCAATAGGCAGTGTAACAGTGCAGGAGTGCAACAGTGCCACTAAACAACAAACTTGCGCACAAGTGGCCCGATTTTTAGGTATTTCTTGAGCGACACATAGATAACAAGGAAATGATATGGCGACCAATAGATCTAGACTGTGTACGTGCACTCAATTTGCTCGAGGGGGACTGCATGCATTTTAGAGGAATAGATAAAAGGTCAGTGCTGAACGAATGAAAATAGATTTTTAGCCTGACTGAGCGCTCATGACGTATTTATCGACAAGTCGGGGGTGTGACAGGAAAGGGTTTGAAGGAAAGTGTAATCCAGACAAGGATAACTGATCGAGTATTCGAGCCACGCTGCCTTGAGCTTGTGTTTCCGACGCGAAATGGATACTCTAAAACCAAGCGCTGGGGCTTGCTTCCCTGTCGGAAGCCAAGATACAAGTTTAACTGCGCACGAGGGCAGACA
>JAOWAW010114800.1:0-13211 GCA_028565695.1 Nicola tetela
GCCACTTATACATGGGCTTATCTCAACTGCTGGCAGGACAAGGGCTTGTATACAGGTGGCTCATACACAGAAGAACACAGTATAGAAAATGTAATCAAACAGTCAAAGTGCACACTATTCCGCAGTGACTATGAATTGTTGCAGCCACAATCCAGCAAATATGTGAGCGTAAAATGAATGCAGTGCAATACATAACAGTGCAAACAAACAGAAATCCACATACCTAAACCACTGAATTGATGCATGTGGCATAGAATCCAATATGTAGTCCCAACGTGATGCCCATGTCAAGTCAGACCGATCCTGTTTAGATAACCAAAGGGAATCACAGTTAGAACTAGTCCAAGAATGAACACAATACAATCACAGTTAGGACAAGTCCACAAATGAACATCATACAAGCAGAAGAGTACCTTGAAGCTGACAGAATACGAGTACTTGATGACCAAAGGCTCTTTTGTGGGTTCTATCAGTGGCTGTGGAGGCACATTTCCCCAGCACTCAACAGCATCACCTGCTGGAGGATGCTTGATGCTCCGTGGTAAGACTTTGGCTGACAACAGACGAGCTCCATCCCAGTTCATACCATTACCTGGATTATATGTTATCATAATATCCACATGGTTGAACAAATAACGTGTATCTTTCTCCTTCAAAGATTCATATGCCAAACATGCATCCTTTGGCTCGCCTTCTTTTGTCACAAGACAGCCCATCGGAAAGCCTGTCGCACAGTAGGGTTTAACTTCATTTTCCACTTCATAACACCAAGTGACCGGCATGTTGTCAATAATCCTATTCAGAAAAAGAGCAATGTACTGGATTTAGAGTTAAGACTACATGTGCGCAAGTAATATGTAAAATGAAGTCCTTGCTAATAGTAAAGATTAAAGGATCACAATCATGGATAACAGACATCGAGCCATGGACGTAAGTCATGAGTAGACTTTGGTCCTTTTTCTCACAAATGGGCACCAAGTCTAGAAAATGATATATTAGTAATACACAAGTTGGTTATTCACCAAAAAGTTCAAACGTTCAGACAGTGTTTAAAACCCAGTGTAAACTACATCCAAGCTTATTCGCTGAGCAAACCTTCAGCACATCACCTCCATGTGTCTGTCCTGGCATGTTACAATGAATTTCAAAACAAAAACTATGTGGATCACACACCCTCTGCTGCCCCCTCTTCCAAAGATGACGAACAAACAGCTTCTGTGGAGCCCGGCCTCAAGTCTCCTCGCCAGCACAAGCTACTACGCACCCTCCTTGAGACAAGATCCTCTGATGTCCCAGGCACTATCTTCCCAAATAGAGAATGCATAATGCAGTACAGACAATGCAAAAGCTGAAACGTTCAATGCCTTCTTCATCAGACAGTCCAAACAATTGGCTACAATAGGCCAATACCATCGATCAACACAAATCGTACCACAGCAACTCTGTTGAGCTTCCCAGTCACAGTTGAGCTAGTACTAATGCTTTTACGAAATGTGGATATACGCAAGGCCACACAGTTTAACAGACTGCCACTAAAGCCATGTTTATACGTGTCTAAATATATCCAGATACAGACAACTCCCGCTATCAGGTAATTTTCCCGTCGGTACTGCCCAACACCATTTAAAATATATGGCCAACACTCTTGTTATAATGTAATCCACTAAGATGTAACATCGGTTATTACGAACACCTGATTGATCCCCTTGGGCAAATGAGACCTGGTATAACATAAATATTGACAACAAGAATTATTAATCGCTAGCAACTGACAGAAGGTAATCAACACTTCTAACACAAATTTTACATCTTATCAGATAAGCTTTACTTATTTTACATCTTGTTGGATAAGTAAAACATTAAAAAAAAAATGAAATGCTATCACTTATATGAACACCAGCAATTGTTGTATCACCTATATCACTTGTGGTATCACCTGTATTTTCCAATTACCCCTATGAACATTCACCTGTGAAATTCCCTACATATATACACACCTATTGACAGAATAAAGTTAGTCCAATACTTTCACATGGCACAGCAAACTTACAGCCAAAATGGAGTCACAGGGGAAGGATGGCAAAGAGGCTCATCCAGCCTCAAACAAGAAGGAAACTACTCCAACGACCTCAGCAACAGAGGAAACAGAAAAGACAAATCCCACCCCAGTGCATGTTAACGATGAATGGTGGGTGTTAGAAGCCAGTTACCAGAAGTCAGGAAGAGCATATGGACTGACAGGTGAAAGACTTCTCAAATATGTCTCAGAGCGTCTTCATGATGCTAAAGAGCACAAGAAGCAGAACATGGAGCGGCTATTGAGAGCAGAGGAGCGTCAAGAACACTCTTGCGAAGCCAAGTTTAAGCTGTCTATCGAAAAAATAAAACTCGAAAAAAACTAGCAAATGGCCCGCTTTAGATTCGAGACCGTGCAAGTTGACGCTTCATCCTCCCGAAAGCAGACTTCGGATGACTCACACGCAACTGTTCCAAGAGCATGGGAAATGGATGGACCCCACACAAGTACCACGTGAAGTCATCCCTGGCATACCACAAGCATACCACAGGGCATAAAATTCTTCACGACACTTGACTCTTGACATTGGTATTGGCAGATCCCTCTGGATGATGAGAGTCCGAAACTTATTATGTTTATGACGTTGTGGGATGCGTTCCGGTTTAAGAGAAATGTCATGGGGTAGATATCAGTGAGGGACAAGCACAACCGCCACACTGACGAAGCGACTGCTAATGTAGAGAATGTAGTGAAAGTCATCAAGGACATTCTGATCTACAATGAAGACCTGCCTACTCACGTCAATCGTGTTCAAGAAGTTCTCCGCTGGTGCACTGAAAATGGCATCACTCTTCATTGCAAGAAATTTGTTTTTGCTCTCCCTGAAGTCAACTACTGCAGTTTCACCGCCAACGGTCACGGGTACCGTGTCAGCAATCATCTTGTTCAAGCTTTGGCTGATTTTCCAGTCCCGGTTAGCAAGACAGATGCCCAATCTTTTCTGGCTTGGTGCAACAATTTGAATCTTTCTCACCTCATCTGACAGAGTTGCTAGCTCCACTTCATCCTTTGCTGTCATCAAATGTTGCTTTTGTGTGGGAGGAGCCTCACCAACGTGTGTTCAAGAGAACGATTAAAGAGCTTTTGAGTCTACATATTTTAGCCCCCTTCAACAGGAAAAGTGCTCTGTGGTTGGAAACCGATGCGGCACAGTCGAAAGGACTCGGAATGGCCCTGTGGCAGCAGGAGAAAACTGGAGAGCACTGATTAATCCACTGCAGTTCTCATCATGCCAGCCCAACAGAGGCACAATATTCAGTGACAGAAATTGAGCTCCTAGCTGTCATCTGGGCAGTGCAGAAAGCTCCCCTCTTTTTAGCTGGCGCTGACTTTGAACTTATCGTTGATCATTGGCCTCTCATCCCCATCATCAGCTCCAAGAAATTGGATTAGTTGACATCTCCAAGGATCGTCTGGATGAAAGAAAAACTCGCTGCTTACAGAATCACAGCTGTTTGGAGAGCCAGCACTGATCATAAGGTGGTTGACTACTTTTCTTGCCACCCTACTGACAACCCTGCTGAGGACGACATTGATGGTGAGATCGAGATTGAACAGATTCATCACGTTGCGCAACTTCTCGCTGCTACCAATCATGACACTGGAGAAATTATCTGTGAAGATGTCAGAATTGAACAAATTTGAACTGAAGGTTGAAAAGACTCCAATTACATCACTCTTGTCAAGACTACTCTTTCCGGTTTTCCGCAAAGCAAAGACAAGCTACCTCTGGCAGTACGACCCTACTGTCTGCAGCATGATTTGACTGTGGAAAATGACATTGTGTTATTTGGACCCCACATGATCATTCCTAAATCTTTGAGGAAGGAGTTCCTCATTCAGCTCCATGCTTCTCATCAGGGTCAAGACTGTACCTTACGCCAAGCTTGTCAGATTGCCTACTGGCCCAATACTTCAAACAGCATTCACAACACAGTACTTTCTTGCTCCAAGTGTGCTGAGCGATTACTGTCTCTACCTGCTGAGCTGCTACTTCAGGATGAACCCCGTCTCGACCATTTGAGAGTGTCTCTGTTGATCTTTTCCATCTCTCAGGAAAATCCTACCTTCCGATGACAGATCGCTTGTCCGGGTGGCCAGTTGTATCAACACGTGGTCACGTTACCTCACCAGAAGCTGTTATTCAACTCCTGAAGGATTGGTTTACAGACAAAGGTGTGCCTGTCCGGCTAACACCAGATGGAGGGCCGCAATTCAAATCCCAAGTGTTCAAGGATTTTTGTGAAGAATGGGGCATAAAACATGATCCGAGCAGCCCATACCACCATCAGGCTAATGGCGCTGCTGAGGCAGCCGTGAAGGTCATCAAGTCACTGATTTCGAAGTGCAGTTCCACTGGGAATTTGAACATCAATCTGTTCAGGAAAGCTATAATCGAGTTCTAGAATACTCCTCATGCCAATGGTCTGAGCCCAGCACAAATGGTTTGTGAACGTCCAATGCAATCACATGTTGCCACATATTACTGAGCATTCAAGGAATGCCAGTTACAATGAGAGGAAACTGATCAAAACGTAACAAGTCTTTGCGCCAAATCGAAAGTGCGATGCGATGCTCACTCTCAAGAGTTGCCTGAACTTTCTGTCGGAACTGTCATACGCATACAGCATCCTGTAAGTAAGCTGTGGAATAAAATTGTGCAAGTCATGGGCACTGACAAACGTGGACGCAGCTACGTCATGAAGACCGAAGGTGGCCATGTGTATTGGTGCAACCATCGATTTTTGCAAGTCTTTTTCGCTGCCTGAACTCTTATTTGCTATATAACTCTTAGTCCATCTCATATCTATGAGTTTTAATTTGCTTT
This sequence comes from Nicola tetela, assembly GCA_028565695.1. Lineage (NCBI taxonomy): Eukaryota > Metazoa > Porifera > Calcarea > Clathrinida > Clathrinidae > Nicola > Nicola tetela. The sequence continues at coordinate 4,905 of JAOWAW010114800.1, forward strand.
TTTTTTCTCTTCTGTCTGCTCCGCAGTCTCAGACTCAAATGAAGGGGCATGTTGTATCACTTATATCATTTGCGGTATCACCTATATTTTCCAATTCACCTGTATGACCATTCACCTGTGAAATCCCCTATATGGTATATATGCACCCCTTGACAGAATAAAGTTAGTCCAATACTCTCACAGCTATAACATAATTTTTTCCTGGTACCCTGGGTTACATCTTACCAGGAGTTGACCTGAATCACCAAAAACGCTTTTCAAGCTAGTCATGCGGGGTTTCTATTGCAGGTATTTACACGTACATTATCCATATTTCTGGGTCTGCCATGAAAGTGGAAGCCCTATAAGCACTCAACAACCAGTTGTGGTTAGTCTACGGGCCAATATGACAAATTCATTTCTTTCTAGATTTCTGTTGCAATCAAACTAAGGCATTTCTTTGATCAGTATTCTACCACTACTTAGGTTACAGATGTCGATTTATGGTATTACCATGAACAGCAGAAACCAAAAAGGCCAGAAAATAAGCCTAAGTGTGCTCCATATTGACACAGAAGGAATTTCTATAAGATTGTGTGATTTTCAACCACTGACAAGGAAACTTTCCCCTGTTCCTAATCACCCCCAAGCTGCAGCTCTAACAAAAGTACTAGAGGTCTTCGCCAAATCCACGGTCTTTGAAGGAGCCCGATTTGATGCCATTTTATCACCATGACAATAATGAAAACGGATAGATATCTCTCCACCCTGTTTACACATTAAACATATCTTGACCTCCTGCGTTTTTGAAAACCTACAATTGGAAAACACATTTGAAAGCTACAGATAACTTCTCCATCTTCATTACCAGGGAACATTGCCTAGCCCAAGGATAGGCCTATCCGCAATGAAAAAATCTGAATATTTGGAGTATTGGGATACATGTAGACATAGCCTCAGTCTCCATGTGCCATACCCATTTCTTATCCTTGAACCAGTTGTATGCCATGCTAAAAACTGTAGAGCTATTACTACCCCACTCGTTACAGGTCAGTCTTTGCGTAATCAGAATGGCTTTTCAGATCAGCAACTCCTCTTCTTTATCTACAAGGAGTGATGTTGAGAATGGTGACTGTTTGGGTTCTTGACAGCTTGGGTTCAAAGCTGTCAGCAACAAATTAGGGAAGTCTAGATCATCAGTTAGTTCACCAGTCCTCCTGTTTAGCTGTGTCGATGGGTACTACTCAGACACAGGCTCGATCACTCATCTAAGTGTCAATTATTCTTCAGTTTCAACACAAAAAGGAAAGATGAGAAATATAATGCCCACCTAAAAGGATAAACAATCATGACACATACATTCTTGCCTACTCTCAAAGCAGGATGGCCGAAAAAGACGGACTTTTCTCATTAAAACAACATTTTCTTCAGAAGCACCTCACATCCAGTTCCCCTGTGAGTGTCCCTTTAACTACACCCCATCTACATGTCTAAGTCCTCCCATGTATCTACATCTGGAATGCCCCATAAATAAATAGGCAAGTGAGCACATACAAGTTATGGGTTTATACATGGACTTCCACGGTACAATGACTAGCATTGTGCTGACAAACAAAATCAGTCAACCAAGAAACTCACCAATGGTGATGATAATTTCGCAGCACGCCCTTGATCAGGAAAGCAAGTTTAGATAATGCTGTCTTATCACCAGGTTTGTACTCCTTTTTGCAAAGAAGTGTGCATCGTTGGACCTGCCGAAAGTTGATCTATAGGAGAAGCAACAACGACATATAATAATTACCAAGAACACCTTTCATCTCCAAACGTCTAATTACAATCTCTCCTGTAATAGACCACCACAAAAAAAACACTCTTTTCTACTGCCTAACTAAGGCAAACTCATCGGATGTCCATTGACGCTCTGACAAACACTTACTTTGTACATGGATCCACGAATTCGCTCACCAAACACTACCTGCATCAGACACGGCACAGGCACATAAAACTCAATGAGCACTCTTCTGCCAGATTCACTACAACAAAATCGTGAGCTCAGAGGACGCTCATCCAATTAAAAACAGCAATTCCCAAGGAAGTTGAACACTTCGAAATCGATGGCGCTCGCGCGACAGTAACTAAGCAGACATACAATAATAACAAAAATAATATTATTAAACTTGTACGGGTATTAACTAACTCAGCCCGAGTGAACTTGCCTGGCCAAGATTTTCTGTTGGTCGATCATCGTCTTTGCTCGGCACGCAAAAATCATACCTATTGCATGAAAGCAAAACCAAACTCAGCTACCAGCTCCTGGCAACTCTTCCTCAATAGCAGAGGACTTACTTGTCGTAGTCGTATGGTATGATCGACTCTATGGAATCTAGACGATTGACGTACAGCTTGATTTCACTCTGCAGCCAAGACACCTGCACGTTAGATACCCACAGCTGTCCCTCACTAATCCAGGAAAAGTACTCAGACATACAGAGCATGACTTTCCAGTCGTCGGAGACCCTTTTTCACAGTAGGAAACGGGCGCTAATCCTGGCAGATAGAATGCGCATGCAGAGCAAGAAAGAAATCCAACAGAGAATAAGATGTGTAGCAGTTTCATAGCTACAGTCGCTGCTGAAGACTGGCAGTGTGACAAGGTGGTTAAACTATCAACGCAAGAGCCTCAATGACCAGCCACCAATATCACCAAGTGGTGTACATCGTCAAATTGCCTGTTCTCATGGTTCTTGCAGCTTCGAAACGACGGACTTAACTCAAAGTCTACCAGGTCTTCATGGTCTTAAAAGTACCTAGGTCTACAACACAGGACGATGCGCGATTGAGGGCTACGGTGTTAGCTACAGCTCCACGTTGATCGTTCAATGGAGTACAGCGCAGTAGATTATGCAGGTGCGACCACGCATGACTTCCTGAAACGAGTCATCATCGGCACCATTTTGTTTCTGAGTCCGTATGCCCCCACTTCAGCGCTGCTTAAGGTGGCTCAACACAGTTCTCACTTGAACTAGGAAACAATCATATTAACTTTTTGTAAAAACCAGTTTCAATCCAATTCCTATCCGGGTATTCTGGCTATTCTATTCTATTCTTTATAACCCTCTATGAATGGCCCGAGGCCAGTGAGAGGGAGATATGTAATATTAGGTAGGATAATAGGGCTCAATTATCCAATAAACAAAGCTGAAGATAGGGAGTTTTCACCTTGAAAGTGCATGTAAACCAATGGGAAAATGACAGTTAGAGACTTAATTGCTAGAAGTTCCTAAAGAAGTAGAACTACAAAATTTATTAAAATTTCCATGAAGCATCTTTAGGGTCATGTGATGAAATTTCAACTCAGGAAAAGGGTGTTAGAGGGTTCGTTTTTTGCCTACAGAGCAAGAAATGAAAAGAAAATGGTAAAAAATGATGGTCAAATTGAAGGCAGATTGCATTTGCTGATCACAGTGTCAGGAGTCTTTGGAAAAATGGGCTGAAGGGCATCCAAAATTTTCTTTGAGGCCGTCACTCAAGGCTTTCCATCTGTTCTCTTTTCACCTAACAGCTTTGCAAGCCCTCTCTCTCTTTGTCCTGCTTGAATGCCAGCTTCAGGTGGCTGTAGGACAAGCCACTTGCTGCCACCTTCTTGACAATGTAAGGAATTAGGACTCTTTCCCTCACACAGAGCTCCAACCTGATCCCTTGCTCTCACTCACTTCTGCAAACTGCCTGCTCCACTTGTGCAAGACCACTGGCTAACGTTGTGCTGTGCTTACAGTAGGCATCGCTGGTTAGGTACACACAAAGAAGTATTTCCCGTAATGCAGTGACGTCTGCTCTGGCATCATGCGCTCCCTCAATCCCTTTTCCAAGAATACTTTGGTAAAGTGCACCTAGCCTGTAGCTGCTTTGTTGTGATTTGACATCCCTCAGCATTGTAAGTGTGTCCACAAGCCTACAGTCTTCCCATGTGCCGGTGCATCTAGCAAGTGGCTGTGTTGCAAAGCTATCACCAAAACACACATATCAAAAGCTTTACTATTGTGAGCACAGAGAATACTTCCACTTGGCAGCCATTGAAGGAATGCCCTGAGCATTTCAGATTCTGTGACTCCATCTATCTCCATGCCATCTTTCATCAGATGGCGGCTGCCATTGGGATGTGTTGCAACAGTGATCCCTGTAACTTGGCTGGCTTCCAATGTGATTGAACAAGATGGCAAGACATATTGGCTGCATTCAGCTGATCCATCCATTTTGTATGGTGCCATTTGAGTGACTTGGCAGTGCTTATCTAAACCAGTGGTCTCAAGGTTGAAGACCACAAGGTTATTATGTATCATTGTCACACTTAGCAATAAACTTGTTGTCAGCCAGCACTGCAGGACCAGGAATTTTCTCAGTGTCATTCTGATCCGCTTGTAAGCCAGTCAGACTGTAGAGTAAGTGGTCCCTGCATTGGTAAAAAAAAAGAGGCTGTGCAAATGCCCTCGATTAGCAAAAATGTGCTATTGGCCAATGCACGTAAAAAATACAGTTGCTTTACATTTAAAGTTTGAAATAACAGAAGCAGCAATGTTGAGCATATCGAGGAACATGACATTCACAATTTGACATGAAGAACCCAAAACAAATGCTGTCATGATCAAGGAATGTTATGCACCCTGATGTCATAATCTCAGCCACACCTAAGTCACACGATCAACTCATTATAACCCTCGCAAGTCCCACATCCATACTTTCTTTATACTAAGGTTGACCACTTGAGCTCCTCACAGAATCCCAAAGTTTTCCCTGGCCCTGTGCTTAAAATAAGTATATATGTAGGGCCTAATAGATGGTCACTGAGTCCATGCACATATGTCAAAAATTGAAGCATTGACAGTTGGAGAGAATGAACAATGCAAAACAAAACTAAAAAGAGCAAATGCCACTATTCTAACCATGAAGCTCCGGTGAATGTGTGCTTGACTTTTGATCAGGCTTCAGATCAAGTTGCTGCCGCTTGAATTCAAGACTCCTCTTCCATTCAGCTGTTTTCTTCTTCTGCAGTTTGACTCTTTCAGCATGTCTGTGCGTGTGCCCCACGGGAGAGATCAACCAACTGACACACAGACGATACATAACAAACACCAACATTTTTTGGCACACCACGGCAGCAACTCTTTGCAAAAGTGACTCAGATGAACTGAAGTGATGGGATTTTGGTGCTTTGGAAGAAACGATTTGACTGAAGGACTTGTTCATTTGGGAAGATCCATGTTGTGCCAACTAACTAATAAGTTACTGTTGTGACTGTAAATATCAAACAATGCCACAAGATCTACTCGCAACTCAATAGATCACAGATCCTTTCCCCTTGGAAGGTTCTTGTGGCAGTAGATCTTGGGGTTCTCTTGGTATCCACACCATGAACCACAGTCAGTGTGAGTCCCAAACATATGTTCTGGAATTGTTTGCAATGCTTTCTTTAATCCTTCGGCATTGTCTCGATTTTGCTGCACAGCATATGCAAAATTCTTCTGGACAGCCTTGATTACAGACTCTGATAGTTCCCTGTGGTTCTTCTGAGTCTTAAGTCATACAGTCTATTTCCTAAAGATTTCTTTATGTGATTCATATCGCTCCACTTCCCTATCGAACTGTCAACTTCACTCCGCACATGTGCAATTGCAGAAGAATCCTCATCTCCAACAATGACCGACACCTTCACTCCTTCACCAGAATCATTGATTGTCTTGACATTTTCAACACAAATATTTGCCTCCATTGCCTTGGCTGACTTGTACCAGTTCTTATGGCAGCTGTGAGCCTTTGGTTTCTTGCCTTTCCAGGCAGCAACGTCACACGAATGGCATTGTTTTTGCCTAGTGGAAACAGCAAGGACTTTGCCAGTCCTCACACCAAAGATGTGGCCTACACCACTCAAACTGTTATAACTTTTTCCTGTGCCACGTTTCTGCCACCCAGTGTCAGAAGATGTTACAATGGGGACAATGCCTGTGGAGTCTTCGTCACAATTCTCCCTCGGAGAAAGTACTAATTTTCCCTGACTAGATGTATTTGATGGTGGACACAGCACTCTTGACGATGTTCCTATGTCAGTTGAAAATGTTGAGTGCCGGAGTATGGCATCTATTACATAAATGACCCTCCTCATCCTCTGTCTGACACATGCCAGTGATGGTACTTGCCTTCACAATTTTTACATACCCTCAAAACTACCCCTGGAAGAGCGGAATGACAGCCCAGACAAAGTTCACGGTTACGCATACTACTGCTACCAGATGATTCGTTACAAGAACCATTTGTGCTGGACAGATCTCCTACACTCGCTGCCGTTAAGCGTCTCTCTTCACGAATAGCCTCCGTTAACACGCACGCTAGGCAGCTAGTTCAACAAACGCGCCTGCTTCTCGTTCTCTTTTCTTCAGTGTGCTTTCTGATGGACATGGAATGTTTAACGACGACAGAAAGGCTCTCACAGAAGATGGTCCAGAGCCAGTGTGTAACATCCCTGTGAGAAAAGGAGCGCCGACAGGAGTGACAAAACATCGGGAAGCCCCGACAACGTACACGCGCACGCAGACAAAAAAAACTACTTCTGCATAAAGAAGAAAGAACGGAAACCTTATCGAGACCAGCCTTTGTGTTTACGTCGAAAGCCTTTGGGCCACTTGTAGCTTCTCCCCGATGTTGCTTCGATGTAAATACATAATTTATGGCAAGGCAGTCGCTCGACTCGCATTCAATGTCCAAACGACTCGCCAGCCCATAACGCAACTCACCGCGAACATCCGTCAGGCGGAGCTCACGCTGACAACGAAGACAGCCCTGTAAAGCTGCTCGCAGACGTAAGCTAGTTCGACGATCCTCCTTCCCTCAATCAAAAACTTTTTCTCATGACGCACCTGGTCGGAGTCGCCAGTACTAGTGTACTCTTGTTCCGAAGTGGAAGATACATGTAAGCCTTCAGACTCTGAGGAATGAACGGATTTAGCTACTAGTACATGACCTCTATCCCTAAAGCACGGCAAATTCAAATTTGACCGCCTTCGAAATCTTCCTTTCACATTTACAAGAGACATGAAGGATAAAGATCAATGAAGACGTCTAACATGGCGAAAAACTTCCAATGACCAAAGCTTCGAAACTAAGGCTGAAACGAATCACCCGAAGGTTCGTTAAACCTTCGTTAAGACAGCGCTAACCAATATTTTGGCGTTAGCGATAACGAACAAACAAATCTTTTTTCTTTTCCTGCATAACTCGCAAAGTCGCAACACTTTCAGTGTTGTCTGGGCCGGCGGCGCTCGCACTGTAGTTGCCGGCCAGCGATATGATTCTTAGTTGTAACAAAATGCAGATGGAATATGAGTATATGTACTACACTGCTAGTACAGTAAAACCTGTGTTAGTGACCAACGTAAGTTGACCACCCTGCCTAATGCGACCAGCGACTGCCTTTTTCAGTCCAGCGACCTATACAATCATACCTGAAGGCGGCGGCATGATCGAGGAATCATGACGCCTGAGGACAGCGCCTGAAGGCGCGGCACGCAGCGCCTGAAGGCCCTACCCGAAAGGCTCCATGTATCCTCGATCATGGCCGTGGCCTGAAGGTATGATTTGAGTTCATACAGGCTTTGTTTCACTTCAAACGGAAACATTGTTGCAACATGTTGCAAGAAAGACTCGATCCAACCATTGAGATTGCACAGTCTCTGTTTCACTTGTCTCACTTCCATAGAAACAAACCAAAACACAGCTGCAAGAAACATTGCGGATGATTAGTGCTTTCGTGTCTAGTCACGTGGGTGTTTATACTTGGTGTTTATGCCGGGTGTTTATGCCGAGTGTTCATGCCGAGCTCGAGTCTTCATGCACAGTGTTCGTACGGCTCCCCGGATGATCACGGAATCATCTGCAACACGAGACCCGGTTTGAACCAATCAGCTGTCTCGTTTCCTTAGCAACGAAAGTTGGCCCGTATGAACACCCGTTTTGTTTACCTGTTAAGCGACCACGGTGCGTTTTGAGGAAAAACTTTCTTCTCGTACCAAAAGTCTGAAGTTTTTTCCGTTCCGACCGGCAGATCTATCATCAGTCAGGGGGCCGCATCTCAGCAGATACAACGCAATGCCAAATGTCGCGTAGAGAGCGGTGTTCCCTGCAGCGCGCGGCGTGCGGCACCGGCTGCTGGCTACATGCCAGGCCTCAACCTAGGGCGGCGGAGCGCTAGCGCACGCGACCCACAAACACAAGCGAACCGGATATGAATGCGCCGCCAGCTGTGGATGTTCCAACCAGGCGAGCGAACTTCTGTGACCG
>JAOWAW010114811.1:0-13211 GCA_028565695.1 Nicola tetela
TGGCAAACCCAGTCGGAAACACGGCGACTACGCCGAAAGCTCGCGCCTTGCAAAAGCGCTTTGAAGGACATTACCTGTGCTCCTTCTCCGATAAAAAATATAACACCACAAGGTCAAGCTTAAGAGGAGCGGAGTGCTTCTGCAACGCTCTCATGGCCATCAGCTTTTACTACTTCTTTGCAGTCCTTGCATGGCTGTCTACTCCCTTCAAAGTCAGTCCGGATGCATATCCCGCTGAGCTATCAGCCGATGAATCGCGCAATCGCGCATTACAAACGCGTAGCTTCAACTTTTGTCGCGCAGCACAGCTGCACGGGTGATGCGCGTTGAGTTCCGCGTTGGTCACTTTTCTGACTACCGGCACGATGATGATTCATGCGTCTATTTTAATTGGCTCCCAGGCCCTTTCCCGGCGCTGACGTTACATCAAAAAGCCGTGTGGGGCCGGGTTCGGGGCTAGGTGTAGATCTAGATTTGCGGGATTTCAGATGCATTCATGTTACGAGACATGTCAGGACAAGCTAGCGCTCATACCGTATGCACACGATCTGACGGCATGATGGCAGATGCTAAAATTGCTCAAGCCCGCAGGATTTCCCCATATATACTTACGCATCCTCAGAACATGCAGATCTAGAGAAAAGAGCAATGCAAAGAGCAAAGCAGATCGATCGCACAAGCCATGCCATTGCCACAATATGCATCAGGGACCTCGTCACCTCCACACAGACCTCTGCGGTCGATACAGAGCCTGACAAGGCCATCACTTCTTAATAATTATCAGAGGCGTTGAGCCAAGAGCGTTTAGCTAGAGTAGTAATACGTGGACTTCTTGGAGACATTTTGAGTCACGTCACTACTACTTCTTGACCAGTTCGTGACGTGCAGCGCTTTCTGCTCGAGTGGACGTCTTCAGTGACAGCTGGAGTCAGGGCTGGTACACTTGAGCCAGCAGAGGACAGACAGCACAGCCGGTGGCTGGACTTGTTGGAGGAGTAGTGGGTGCTGTAGACCATAGTCGTAGAGCAGAGAACATCGGGCTCGCTAGTGCACGATGATAAAAGCTCACCGAAATGCTTTGCGCAAGTCGAGAATCGCTCTCATTCAAGACCTACAGGCACACAACATTCTCAATCACATGGTGCAGTGTGAACTGCTCACCGACCGCGAATATGATGAGGTAAAGGCAGCGCGCACTAACCAGGAGAAGAACGAGCTTATCCTCGGCTACCTTCCTCGGAAAGGCATGACAGCCTTCGATAAGTTCATCGCTGTTCTGAAGGAAGTGCCCGGCCAACAACACCTCGCTACCAAGCTCTTACAAGCAGCACAACTCGATCGGTCGTCATGTGAGCACTTTCAACACATATAGTAGAAATTCGATCAGGGGATGAAAAATAATTATTTAATGTCTTTATGGCGTGTCTGCGTATAGTCATCGACACACCCAGGCACTCAAAAACTTGTTTCTGTCAAGAAACCACGTTACTAATATTGCAAGCAGTCGGCAAGATGGGCATAGCATACCAAAGTGGTGATATCATCTGTATACTTTTCATTTATTTATAGTAACTATCTGTCGAGTAGAATTCATCATCTGCCGTGCATAGTAGGCCATTGGCTGTACCGTAAACTCCACTACTCGGGCAGGCAGTGCGTACTCCAACTTGGCTTTACGACTAACTCATGTTGAAACTACTGATGACTTTGGAAATACAGCTTTTTTGGTGCCTAATCACTGAAATGGTGCTGAAAAACATACAGGAGGCTGGCATCACTGATATAACATTCTTCAGCTTGTTTGCGCCCTTGCAAAAGATCAGAGTTTAAGTAGAGCTTAGACAGTCGTTTATTGCATCCTGATGAGCAGAATGCTGACTGGGGATTAATCTATAAAATTGCACCATCAGTGATAACTGAAAAAACTAGTTGGGAGTAATGTAACAACAAAACGAAACTTCTCTGTGTGCCTTGACAAATTGTAATGGGTATTTCCTTATCAAACACTTTGTTGTTTGTTTGTGTGTGTGTGTGTGTGTGTGTGTGTGTGTGTGTGTGTGTGTGTGTGTGACTCATTTATATAATACACTAGGTGAGTGGGACCCAGTGTTGCCCGAGCCTCGACTACCCATGCGGCTGTGCTTTGCGCAGCACTTGTTGCTACACAGCTTGCTGCCCATGGGCACACACACAGACAGACGACTGAGCTCTATATATATGGATATAGTTAACCCCAGCCAGAAGTTAGGGTGCTGATATGTCACTGCAAGTGGTGCTCAGACAAACCTGACTGACCACCGACCATGTGACTGATGTTTGTGGTTGCAACTGTCAGAATAGCTCTGAGTGAACAGAACTTTTACTCACATTCTAACAGGACAGTGTAGTAAACCTTTAGTTCAGAATCTAGAATGATAAAATCAAAACCTCTGATGCCTGTTGACTGTTGCAGCTTTGCCTGCTTCTCCATCGAGTGCCGATGGGAAACTACTGTTCCTTAATAGAAGTGCTAGTCATTCTCGATCGCAACATCATGTTCAACCAGGTGTGACAGCCTCTGGACAACCTGTTGTGCAGCCAGCTGAGGACATTCCAGAAAAGTACACTGCAACATTCACATCTTCAGCTGATGCCGACCTTGTAACTCGCAGTGGCCGAATGCTAGGCACACACATGGAGCCAACCCCCTCTCCGAGCTCTGCAGCTAGTCTCAGTGATCTTGACCGTGTCTACCCAATGGCGCATCAGCCCTGTGGCTTGGCACTCATCATCAACAACAAAAACTTTCATCACCGAAGTGGCATGAAGGATCGAACTGGCACAGACGTGGATGCACGAGCTTTGGAAAGAGTAAGTCACCAGGAGGTGTAAAGGAAAGTAGCAGCAGTGCAATGTTGTTAGCAGCGGAATGACCCAATGGCGGTCAACATTCTCTAAAATAAAAAAGAGAACCTTCAGATTGAGTTGTTCAACAAAACTTTAGCCTGCTTATGTGAAAGCCTGTTCTGAGGGTAGGAAGGGAGCATTGCAATGGCTTCAGTCAGCTACAACAAGCTAAGCATGAAAGCAATCATGAAATGAGATGAAGATCAATGATGACCCCCGACACAGGAGAATAAGGACCATCACTGTGAGTGGTATCTGGATAAATGTACATGTCTGCCTGAAACCAAGACGCTGAGCAGTGCATGCTGTTACTGCCAACAGTGATTCTGCTAGTCAATGCTCACAAAAAAAAGGAATACTGACAGGAGCCAAGATGAAACCTGCATAAAAAAAGGTTGCATATACAATATACGGTAATCACATATTTTGCACACGTACAGTTTTCGTACTTTTCAATGACCTTTGCCTTTTCATAGCAACAAATCTTCGTACAAAACAATCTTCCATTCCGTCACGCCATTCAGACAGTCACTCCAACACACCCAACTCTATCCACCCTTGTGCAAGGCAGCCAGCCACTCGTCACTTGCAAACCGGCTTATGATTTGTGTGAGACCACGTTGACCTTTTTAGATTTTGGTATAAGATTAATATTCATACATTTGCTTCAACTACAACAGTTTCTCGTGTAGGAAATATAATGTGATTACTGTAGCTGTGAATAAAGCTGTTGTTAATTGCTGCAAGGTGATCGTTATGACTTTTTTTGCTGCTCCATCAAAGTGTGGGCATCGTCCATGTACAGTCAAAGTCTTTGGCACCCAGGGTGCCAATGCATGGGCCGTTGCTATAGCAAAAAATGGCGTGCGCTTGCAGTTTGCTGGATGACACAGCTTGGGGATTCCTTTCCTGTTCTGTTAGTCTTGCTGACATCGCAACCGCCTGCAAGCCTTTAGTTTTGTTCGTCATGAGAGATGTTTTGCAAGAAAGGTTGTTTGTCTTCTCGTGGTGCTGCGCAACGCGCAGAATCTTTGGCTCAGGCGAGGAAGAGGCGGTGGACGGAAAAGATTGAAATTGACAATGATTCGTCTGGCTCAGCTTCGCACTCGACTTCCCTTTCAGAGAAGAATGAAGCATGCGAAGGTAGGTCCTCAAAGTGAAGAATCTGTGCGAAAGGTAATGTGGTGTGTGCCAAGTACACGCACATTGCCTTTCGCTACAGAACCTGAGCCGATATATGGCGTTCTTTCAGGCGAAGGATTCAGTGTCAAACCCGTTCTGTTGGCGCACCACAGCGACACACCCAAGTACCAGAAATCATTCAACATTGTCAAGTTCTCTCTTTCCTGTCAATAAATTACTGCAAAGTTTCAGATTTTCACGTGCCACAAACATCTATCTAGCACATATTTACTCTGTTGTCGGAATAGTTTGCATCATGATGATTACATTAGGGCAAGTCTGTCTTTCAACATCATGGTTTGAGATCACAAGTGCTTATCTTATTTCTAGGTGTCGAAATGTATAACTCGCAATGTTCTGTACCAATGACAGCTGAAAAACCCACATCGGAAGTGAGATTACTTCACTCAGTTGACTGAGGTCAGGTTGAATCATTTTGTCTTAGCAAAATTACAATACAGGACTGCATATTTTAGTCAACAGAGCAAAAACGAAGTTGGTGACCAAGTGTTTTGGGGGGCTTATTTCATCAATTAAATGTTGTAGAACATGTTTTATAATGAAAAAAAGAAAATTAAACTGTTCTATTTTGAGCAATGACCAAAATTGTTGTCATAGTGAAGAAAAATTACCCCTGAAAAGAACTTGCCATCATACACATTTCACTCCAACAGCAACGAATTTCTCTGTGCAGTTGTTGGAACCATTACTTTTTAGGCAGTACTAAAGTTGCTCTTCACTGCACCATGAAACACAAAAAATGGCTCAAAACCAATAGTGGGAAAAAACCCTGGTGCTCAAAAGACTTCAGGTAGCCACAAAATATCCATGCTTTCTGGGACTTGAGTACCCTGGCTTTAGTCAGTGCTGTGCAACAATGAGACTGGTGGCAAGCACTTTTTACGGAATTTCCTCACCCTATATTGGCTGAAACAAGAAAATATGGGGAAAATCTAAATTTAAACTGTTAATTTAAGGGTACCCACGCTATCTTAAAGGGCTTTTCATAATTATTCCTTGATCTGCTTTGTTTTTAAGTGTGTCTGCAATCTTTGGATTGTTCATGGCTGTTTGCTTGTTGTTCTTGCAGTTGTGGACAAAGCTTGGCTTCACTAGTAAGATTTTCAATAATGTCAGCGGCGAGGACATGCGTCGACAGATGCGCGCTCTTGCATTGCATGACCATTCGAGCTATGACTGTGTCATCGTTTCACTGCTCACACACGGGATAGAGGGCAGGTTGTATGGTGCAGATGGTGAGCTTGTAAGTGTTGAGGAGCTCATTGCACTGTTCAATGCCAACAGGGCACACCGATCGCTAATCGGAAAACCTAAGCTCTTCTTCATTCAGGTGAGCAAAGGTTCGTTTGGAAAATTGAGAAAACTTGTAGGAGAGAGGGAAGGGAGCGAGAGAGCGTGTCTGTGCAAGTACGAGTACACCGTACTTTAGTACACTGCTCTCATTTATCTGGTAGTGTGCTAAGCTGTGCAGATGAAAATGGCTTGTGTCAATGAAATTGTCAAATCACTTGTCACCCACATTTACATGTGCCATCCCATTGGTGTCAGTTTTATTGATGCATGCTGTACTTGCTTTATCTGTGTGTGCTGTTAATACTCTTCAACCCCTTAGATAGCCCTTTCTTCACTTCCTCACCGTCTTGCTCTAAGATGTCACAGGTTTGATGCGTAAAACTTGTTTGGGGTGATAATCTTGTTGGCAGCTTTGCTGAAAAGTCTTTTAGATGAATGATTCTATTTGCTTTGAAATTGCCACAGTGTTCTGGATAGCCTGTCCTTATGTTGGAAAACAGAACAGTTCACAGACCCTCTGCCTTTTATTTGTTGCTGGGCTATCATAACTGTTTGACAATTGCTGCAAATATTTAAAGACACTGACAATCTCAACAAAAAGAAAAGCCTTGCGGATTCAAATAGTAGTGCACTCTTTTTTGTTTCTTTATGTGACTGACTCTTAGTGTGTGCGTGTGTGTGAATTCGAAAAGAAAGGTGTAAGCAACAGAGCACATCTCACACGTAAAAAGACAAGAAGTGAAATGAAAATTACAACAGCAGCAATTGGCCCATTTTCACCAGTTGATCACTAGCAGACTGTACAGAAACTGAAGGAGAGAGAGAGAGAAAAACCGACAACACTAGTGCAAGACTAAGCCCAACCTGTTTCGGGACCTACTAGTAATTGAGACAGAAGGGCTGTGTGTGCATGTGCGTGTGTGTGTGTGTGTGTGTGTCAATGGAGACCTGTTTTCACCACAGCAAGTATTTCACACGCAAAAGGTGATTGACCATGCAACTTACACAACTGGGAAGCAATCCAACTACATCAACACATAGCAGACCCGAACTCCAAACCCTGGGACTCACTTGAACTCCAAAACCCCAGTAAAATGTTAAAGGCAACCCAGACACTGAACCTTGAAACTAGCACTGCCCACTGTAACTTCGGGATTGCTCAACTCACTACGGAAACACCATGGTTTATATGGAAATCGATTTTGTCTTTTGGCAGTATGCCAACCATGAAAAAGAGGCATGTACAATATACAACAGTACGGTTTGTGTGTACAGTACGTGATACGTTAGTCACGTCAGTGAGCAGTTCGATGAGTTGGCCAATGTTGGTACATGGTACGTCCAAAGTTACTGAGACAAGACTGTTACATATAACGAAAAGAAGGATGACAAGTAGTACGTTTGTTATTCTGCGGGGTGCATATGTCATAGTTTCATGTAGAGTAGTTGGCATATTTTGTGTCTGTATTAGAAGTTGTAGTGTCAAAGGGATGGGAGAGAATAAAAGGCAAAAATTATAACAGCATAAAGGCCCATCAGTCAATCATTGTCAACTCTTGTACATAAAGATGATCAGTAATTGAAAGAGCATATTAGCACCTACACTAAATGAAATTAATACTAATTTAATAGTCCACTAATCTAAGTCCTTTAGACCTGTTTCAGGGCCTAATCAATGTGTCATGTCTGGAGCGTTTTGTAGCAGTCTTGTGCCTGCTGTGTGCATGTTGCTGTTGTGAATAGCGCTGAAATGCGTGAGCTATTTTACAGTTGGGTGCAATAGGAACCATTTACAATCAGAAATGTCATTGTCAACCAAAGGGCCATTGTAGTTGAAACTGAATGAAATGATTCATCTCTTGGGGTTTGATGTAGATACAGATGTACATGTATGCCTTATGTGGTCATTGTCGCATCATCCCTACAGGCGTGCCGTGGTGAAATCTTTGATAAGGGTGTTGACCAGGACCTGACCGACTTCTGTGGTCAAGATGAGACAGATGCAAAGCTTGCATCACTCCCTGCACAGGCAGACATGCTAATAGCATATGCTACAACACCAGGCTATGTGTCTTGGAGGAATTCTGAGCGTGGCAGCTGGTTCATCCAAGGCATCACAAGAGTTTTTGAAGAAAATGCTGACCGTGAAGACGTCACCAGCATGATGGTGCTTGTCAACCAGGTCGTTGCGACAGAGTTTGAGGCCAGCAAACACAGCAAGCAGGTGCCGTCACCAATTGTCCGCTTAACTAAGAAGCTGTATTTCCGACCCGCATACAAAAGAAAGTAGAGTGTTGTATCACCTCTTGAGCAAGGAGTGTTAAAGCTATTTCCAGGTCTTCTGCATAGTTTTTTTTGCTTTACTCGCATGTCAGCTAAAATTCCAATCTCTTTTACATATTGCTTTCACAGGCGATAGAATAGCATTTATTTTATTTGCCAATACAAGTAAATCCATCGGACAATTTGCGTGTCAATATACAGGTAACTGCCAAAAAAATACACTCCCACATTCAATGAACACAACAATAGACCTTTTTGGTTGTGGTTTTTGTAAATTAGAAAGTTGATAGCCTGGTGGGGTGGAATCCTAATAATTATACTATGAAGCAATTTGTTATTTCTGTGAAAGTTGAAGAGGAGAGAAGGGACAGCAGTGGAGAAGAAATGATGATTTTACGCTAGAGAGTGCAATGCCCTCCAACTGCATTCGGAGGCACACTACTGGTAGACTGTCAGAATATGTCACTGCTCAACATGCCAGCAATATTCATGGCAACAAGTAGACCCACTAGTGCTGCAACACCAGTGACATCAAAGTAGAGGATTATCCAGTCCAATGACATGACTGGAAGTTGTGTCTAGACAAACTACTTAAGAATACTGTTAAAATTGTGCTTAAAATTCATACGCAATTGTTAATAGATTGTCATAGTTACCGCAGGGGTGTTGAAAGAAGGTAAAAATTGATATGGCTAAGAAGCACCAGGGAGTGCGGGGTGTGGTCCCGCAAAATTTTGGAAATTTTATAGTTGTTCACCTCCCAATTGCCACAGTTTTACATTATTTCCATGTCTTCTCCCCAGATTTCTCGATACTTCATAGTATTTGCAACAGGCAATCACGGTATTTACGCCTTTGCATTGCAAGTTGAGAGTCCAACGCTTCACCAACATCATCAGCTAACTCAGGTATATTCATTAGCCTCTCAGCAGCTTCCTCGTTTGCATCTTTCCAGTTTTGGGATCCGGTAGAAATGAAAGCATGTTCAATATTTCCGGAAGAAATTAGGCTGCTTGGCGTTGCTCACACGCAAACATAACACAATGCTTTTTCAATAGCCACATATCCCAGTGAAACCAACAGAAATGGTTAAACCCTTGATGTTGAAACGACCACCATACAATGCTATTTATCCCAAAGCTACGTTTGTGGACGTCATAATTTCAAGGCTGAAACAGCGCCTCCCCTGTCTCGGGTCCAACTTTCTCCGTCGTAACAGACTATTGGCACGAATATTGGCTGCTGCGCTTGGTGAGATCATTCCAACAAACAGCAAGTGCTTTTCTCCCACCACTGAGCGCTACCAGTAACACAAGGAGACAATGAAACGTTGGAGGTACAGTCGAGAGCGGGCAAAAAACTCTATGGGTAATACATGTCACTGCAAGACAACCAATAGGAAAAATGACCGATTTAAAGTCTTTTCTTGTACAGCTTTGTGCAAATAAACAGTGGTGGCAGAGGATGGTATAAAAGAACCGAGTTTTGTATAAAAAAAAACCAGCTCACTGTTCATTAATACGCCATTCCGACACAGACAGTTCGTGAACAGCGTAACTAGATCATAGACAACAGCGCGCAACCTTCTGCACGTCTGCGGAAAATCCCACTTTCACTGCTTTAAGAGTAATCGTCAGAGTCGAGTCCCAACATCTCACAAATGCCCTCCACATCGACGTGTGTCCTCCCAGAAGGCTCTGCTTTCCGTCGCTGCTCCCACTCCGCCAGTATAACATCTGCAACAAACTTGACACTGGCACGACGTTCCTTGTTTTCGTTATTTCTACCTCATACGGGCGGGCTTGTATCAGCTCACCGCGTTCGAGCAAACCTGGTCGAAAACAATTCACACCGAGTAAAGACTGAACTTATGCGTCATGTCCAGCACAACATCGCCTGTTAACCCCTGATATCGGAGATAAACGTGAAACTCTGGACCATCGTCATAAGCGTTCTGCAGCGACTAAATTGCTTCACGCCAGCACTGGCTGCCAGCTTTGCGAAAGTCAACTCTCGCTAACCAGGCCTTGAACCATGCATCTGCCCCCTCGCTCTCCATCATCGCTTTTACTTCCGGGTTAACCCTGCTGGTGCCAACGCAGCTGAATGCAACGTCTTGTCCAACCAAGTGTTCCTCATAAGAGCTTAGCTTGTCGTGGTCGGCGCACAGACAACGAAAGCTTGGACGTACCTTGCCTGGGCCAACACAAGGGAGTGCTGTGGCGGCGTCGATTTCTCTGCGCACAAACGCTGTTAGATGGCTGCAGTTTGAGCCATGTGTGAGGTGGACGACCAATTCCCGACCTGTCACACCCATCGAACCCAGAATAATCGTCTCAAGTGCTGCCATTCAAGTTCTCAAAGAGCTGATAGTCTGCAAGCAACAGCAAAAAAAGCATACAATTATATCCATGCTTTTCTTCTCTGTCAGGTTGTCCGCTATATACTAGCGCTCAGCAGCTGATGAACTTCGGTGGACCGACGGTGGCAGTATTTCACAGAGAGCGCACGCATACTACATGTAGATCTACCTACTACCAACCACGTAAAACCACACAGCTGATTTCGAGAGAAATCGAGCTCGGCCCGCTCAGTAGATTCTACGTCCTGAAAATCTAAGCGTAGCTAATCCAAAGCATTGCAGGACTTAGCCCTCCTCTTAAGCAAAACAAGATCCTTGGACCATTTCGTTCCTTGAACTTCCTGCTCTTTAAAGCTTTGACAGCAGTGCAGAACACGGTCAGTTGTGAAATGATGAAAAATTTTGTCAAGATAGATTAGTGTTGAAGGTCGATCAGGAGAAAGGAAGCTTACATAGCTTATAGTTCATAAAGGTATGTTATAAGTAGTGATTCTCTCTCTCTCATTTTTCTTCCTGGCGTAATCTCCTAACTATTATTTTCCATTCAGTGGTCTTGTGAAGCTAGAGTATGCTAGTCCCCTGACAACTCTCCTTCGGGCAGGAAAAGCGTTTCGCGAATACCTGGCGCGGGGAGCCATCCCGAGCTTGGATCGCTGCAGCTGAAGAGCCATGCTGGTGAGAGAAGCGGAGTTGAAGAACGTGGTTGAGGAGGGTGCTCAGTCGCTTAGTGGTCAGAGCATTGGAGCGCAAATCCAAGGCCGTGGGTTCGAGTCCCATTTGAGACCATTGATTTTTTCTTCGTTCTTTCTCACCAGCCTCGCCGGTGTCAAGTAATTCTCTCTCTCTCTCTAATTCTTCTTTCGCCGTGACCGGACTTGAACCCACGGGCCGTGACACCGAATCTCCTATCAGGAGTTTGCTATTCACTGCACCATCAAGCCTTCCTCGAGAAATGTCAGTAGGCTCGCCTTTTTAACCTACAGTTCTATACTGAGAAAGTTATGTTCAAGAAGTGTAGTACATGGTGTCTGTATGCAACTAGAGCTAAAACTAAAAATAGAAACTAAAAGTTAGTACAGACCTAAGCCTCTGCGTCTGTTTTCGGTTTGGGGATCCCCTGCGCCTGTTTCGGGAGAAAAGGTGTTTGTAACAGGATCTCTTCTCTTCCTATATCGTTCGGTAAGGTTGACAACCGGCGAAAAACGGAATAGGTACAACAGCAAAAGATGTGTCGCGACAGGAAGTCGAACCAGAGTTTCAGGATTTGGCCTCCTGCGCCTAAACCACTTGACCACCGTGGCAGGACGTCACCGGTCACTAACCACATGTTTGCCGTCGTTTAGAACTCCGTTACACTATCCCCTCCTCCGCTGATCTCCGCCGGCTTCTTTCTCCGCTTCCTTCTTAAAATCTGACGCATCTAACTACCAACCTAACCACCCTCTGCTATCAATGCAACAGGATCTCTTCCTCTATCGTTCGGTAAGACTGGCAACAGCAGAAGACGGAATGGGTACGACAGCAAAAGATGTGTTAACACGTTGCGACGGGTCTCAGGATTTGGCCTGCTGCGTCTTAACCACTTGACTACCGCGGCACGACGTCACCAGTCACTAACCACATGCTTTTCCCGTCGTTTAGAACTCAGTTACAGTGCCGGTATACGGCTATTCCCATAATGGCACGAAAATTGCTGTCGTTGTCAAGCCTGAGAAGCATCAAGAGGCTGTACAGATGTTTAAGGACACCGATGTGTCCATTACACTCGATGAGGCAAGCGCTACCTTGGTGCATGTTATGGAATCTGATGGGTTTGTTGCACCATTCCTGATTCTGAAGGTCGCAAGTTGGACGGCAGCAGTCAAGCGGCTGGCACAGTTTGCTAGTTCACAGCAACACGCAGCCTTTGCAGCTTCTGCACATGATCTGATATCGAATGGTGATTCGATAATTCGTGTCAACTCACTGAGTACGGTCAGACGAATCTCCCTGAGAAAGAAAGTTCCCACGGAACCACACTTTATGACCCAGGCCCAACGACGTCGACCCTTGCCAAGCATCATCACACCACCGAAGAGACTCGATGGACCCCCTGGTGAAACTGATCTTACCCTGAATGAACAACGTAAAAATGTTCTTAACTAGAACCCTAGACCGCTCAACATGTAATCATTAAGGCCGATTATAGTGAGAAAGAGCAAGGCTAAGCTCGAGTGCGTGCACGGCTGGGGTCTCTGACAACCAGTACTCTTCCGGACCTTTGACTTGCTGCCACAAAGACAGGAAGGCCAGTGTGGCGAACAGCACTTTCGCTTGCAAATGACGGGTTTGCTGTACACAAAGGAGCATTTTACTATAAGATCTGGTTCTATATTCTATATGGCCGTCTTTGGTGCCATGATGATCACAGTTTTCGCGGGTTCTGGAGCAGTTCTCTGCTGACCAGTAACCATGTATCCATTTGCGTGTATAGTGGATACCCAATGCGGAGACACTACGAGCTGAGGCATACATGAGAAATCCTGTTGCCACATTTCATCATCAGGTTCATTGCAACAAATGTAGCTGAGCAGGTAAAACCCGATTTTACACGCGCGGGAAAAAGTCGATCCCGTGGCACCACGGCGTGGACACTATCGAGACGTCCACGTGAGCTGCCCGCTCGGGCATAGATTCGAAACCTGGATTCACGGTCTTTTCAAGCTCGCTCATTGGTCAATGTCATTAGAAACGTCGCATCGCATACGAGCAGAGCTGTTATGGTGCTCTGGAGAACTGTCTGTCTGTCTCAAATTGACACATCGCCGGTTCTACCAGCCTGCGTCTTCTTGCTTTCTAGGCGCCTGCAACTGTAACTCGGCAAATGGTTAAAAAGACAGCAGCTGGCGAGCAGCAGCAGTCGAGCGTTTGCGCTGGTGAAGGCAAGTTGTGGTTGGTCCTCTCGTTTTACTCTACTGTCGACTTCCTCGATAACAGACAAGGCAAGATATTGGTGTCTATACTGACCACTTGGTAGTGAAGACATAATCTTGCTTGTTTTCTGGATCTTTGCTCCTCTCTCTCTCTCTCTCTCTCTCTTTCTCTCTTTCTCTCTTTCTCCCTCTCTCCCTCTCTCTCTCTCTCTCTCTTTCTCTCCTTCTCTCTCTCTCTCTCTCTCTCTCTCTCTCTCTCTCTCTCTCTCTCT
>JAOWAW010114866.1:9190-23687 GCA_028565695.1 Nicola tetela
GACTACACCGGAGTCTGACGTGCTCTCCAACAACCACTTCTGTACGATTTGGACTCACAAACGCCGAGAACCCTGGTAAGGAACACAATTAATCAAGATCTTTCTTTTGGATCTAATTGCTAAGAATCGATTTTTCATTTGTGACAAGCAGAGGGCCCTGTTAAGCAGTGCAGTTCATTATTAACGTCCATTGACTTTCGCCAACTGAACAAACAAAGATACTTGTGCAGTGTCTCAGCACACCGATTTCTGCAGTGTCGCTAACATGGGTGGTTTCCACAATTATCTGATTAATCAAGAATTATACATGCGTTTTTACTCTGGGTGAAAGGGGCTCTCAAACTCGAATCTGTTTCATTTTGGTCGCGCCGAGGGGTGCCTACACTAATGAGTAGTTAGGACCCCCCCCCCCCCCCCCGGTGCAATAGCAAAATCCCTTGGTACATGTAGCACGCGAAGAAAAGCGTGTTCAAAGTAAATGAAACCGCCGATATTTTAAAACCACTTCTTCATTCCTACTAGCAGCCGTTTTAGTCGTATGCCCTTGGTTGGTGTTGACATGGAAGTACATGGTAATGTGGCCAACGCGTGGGCCGGGGGAAAAAGCGTTGAGAGTCTACTTCTCTTATTGTGTGAGTTTCCTTTTCGAGGCGGTCTACGTACTAGTCTGCAGGTCTCTCTCTCTATCTACCACTGTTCTTTATCTGGTAACAGTCCTGCTGGACCTACGTCCAGTGCTTATCTATTGTGCACGCTTATCCATCCTCTTTATGAGCTGCTAAAGAAGAGACTGTGATAAATGTTACTGATACAGCGACTGCTGAGTGCGGAATTCCCCCTCCCTGCTCTCATGTAGAGTACTGAATTCTAGTGAAGGTCGTGAGAATTGCAGTTTCCTGGTTTCCGGCTGGTTGGCGCCGGCGAGACTGCTAGTGGTGATTGGCATTACAAGGGATGCCCACGGATGGCTTCCGCCGGCTGCACTCGACAGTTCAGCATCCAGCGGCTTACGGCCGCTTTCTATAGCTGGTCGCCCAGGATCAAGATCTGATGGCTTCTTTAACCGGCTTTCCCTGCCAATAAGTCAGTCACGTTCCTGCTGCTATATCTATCTCCTAAAGAGTGTCAAATGCCACATGACATGACCCTTGACTTCGTAACAGCATGCAACAATAAAACACTATCTATTTGTTACACTACAACATTGTGGCTGAAACAGTACTGTAGACGCTCTACATGCAGCTGGCTTGGCGGCGGGTAAACAAAATTTTACAGCCCACAAGGCCAAGGCGCTGTGTCGGCCTATTTCCTGTGCTTGTAGTCAACCACTACGCCTACATTACGCGCGCACGGACTATTTACACTTACACCTCTTCTTTGCTTACCGTGCGTAACTGGCATGGTTGTCTGGACTGGCGTAGGTGTTGGGGCTGTCGCGCTAGCAATGCTGGATGGCGTTACTACCGTGACCGATATAACCGGAGTGATTAAACTTGGTGAAGATGACGTCAAATCCGTCGACACTTCAGTGGTAGTTGGAGGAGGCAGGGATACAGTTGGAGTACCCGAGAGAGTAGCGTCAACTACCGGTAATGAAAAGAAAGAAGAAATCAGGAAGATCTGAGTCTTCAAGTCGACCATATGCATAACACAAGAGCAAGTATGAACACCTTAAATTTGGTAAAACCAATTTTGCTACCACTCGGTAAATACTTGAGTTGCAAAATAAAACTTCAGTTTGGCGCAGATCTTCCAACTATGGCTTCTGTGATTAGGCATGTGATGGCAAACGTGCGGCTAGTCCGCAGAATAATAACGCGTTGACGTTTTAACCGATAGATGTCTATCTCTTTTGGGGTCGATCACCAAACCCTTGTGCTTCCGGGTAACTCCATGATTCCCCATGCAAAACTGAACGGCCATTCCCCGTCAAGATAATGACTCATGGCAACACGTTATACATAGTTGAGAGAAATGATCGGCTTAGTGGCGCTGATCAATTACTAGTTAGCGCATAAAAGGCTAAGACGCATTTTTTTGATGTTTTCTAGCTCTGACCTAGAATCCCTGCACCTGTCGAGTCCCCGCTACTCTTCAAGATAAATTATTTATAATAGTGAAAGTCTTCGCCTTTTTGGATTGATCACTTACCCGGAGAACTGCCGCCGTGAACGGTCGATGTAACCGGAAGAATTAAACTCGATGAAAATGATGTCTCACTCGTTGCCATTTCAACGGTGGTTGGAGGAGGCAGGGATACGGTTGGAGTACCCGAGAGAGTAACATCAGCTGCAATGAACAACAAGAAGAAACTGGGCCGTAAGGTCCGCCATAGCACATGCAGAAACAATTCTAAACGCATTATTCGGTAGAGCCAATTTTCCTGTGACGCAGTAATACTTGGCTTGGAAATAGAATTTAAGTTTGATACAGATATTCCACCACTGCAGTTGATGACATATGGGGGACTAGTCCCGCGAATCATATGAATAACGCGTGGACGTCTCTCTGCGGGCAACCAAACGACCTTTATGCTCTCAGAAAACTCCCTGTTTCCCTGTGGAAAATTGAACTTCCATTTCCCGCCAAGATAAATGCCTCACGGCTAAGAGTTACTGCTGAGAGCAGTTTGGAAGAGTTCTACCTGATCGAGTTAAAACTTACAATAGGCTAAAGCGTATCTGCCGAAGTTGACGAGCTCTGATCATTCCTGCACCTTTCAAGTCTCCACTACTCTTTAACACTGGTAATTCTTTGAAAGTATTCGCTTTCACTTTTAAGGTGGTCACTTACCCTGAGCACTGGCGCCATGAAATGCAACGAAGACGAAAAATAGAAGGCTCATCTGCTCACCAAGCAGGGCAGTTGTTGGAAGACGTCTTGCCATGGTCGAAGAGCTCCAAGGTCACTGCTCGACCTGTGATAAGCCATGTCGGTCTTTGCAAAACTTTCGTATTTTTAAAGCATGTCAGTCTTCGATTGACCGCAAGTAAGGCCGGCAGGAATCCATTGCCCGCTCTTCGGCCGGTCGTGCCCGGTCGTTCTGAGCGAAGCTGACGCCAGTTTCTACATATCAACACTGCCCATGGCTACCGGTACCAACGTGTGGTTCCCTGGACTGCTGGTTATAAGTTGAAGGTATGAAGCGGATGGCATGTGTTGTATACACGTACCTTCTGCTTGGACAATCTACATCATCCGGCCAAGTTTAACTGTTCTTACCATCAAGGGCGCTGGGCCAATAGGTGTTTCCGAGTCTCCTTCAGGAAATATCGTGAAAGATCTTTTTGAATGGTGAGGCCAGGGGTGGGTAAGCATGCTAAATTACTCGGCAATGGCCTCCCGCTGTCCTTCACCGTTCAGTACATGCCGGGTGGGAGAGAAGTCGGGCTTCCTTCAGGAAGGGAAAGATCGTGCAGTCTTAAACTCCGGGCTAACAACATATATGCTGCTGAATGGGTTAGAGACCGGCATGGTCAATAAGGTCGTCCGGCAGGACTCCGGCTTGACCCGTTTTGGAGCCACACGCCCAGCTGGTGTGCGTTCCTCTGGCTTGGTGGAGAGCAATGTATTGGCTGGTTTGCTCTTCAGGCAACGACCGGCGAAAGTGCAGTGGCCAATCCTTGCCATAAATATTCAACTCTTCACTGAGCTGGCTATCTAGTCTGTTCAAACGTTTCCCATGCAAAGAAACACTGCCGTTTTCTCACCGTATCAGAGCTCGTTCTTCTAACCCCCTCTGTTTTGAAGGGTAAATTGTCCACACCGATATGTTCTTTTCGGATGTTCTCTGTTCGACAATGAAAATTTCTCTCTACGCTAGGCAGATTTGAGTCACAGTCGAAAAATACATCGAAGTGGACTTAGGTTGCTATGACACGGTTGCTATGACACAATTTTTCTGTGCTGATAAACTTAATCGCAGTGAAATGAAAAAAAAAGAAAAAAACAACCACGAAGAATTCGCTATTAAATCCAGCATAGAAAGGCAAACCTATGCACAAATGTTAGTCCAAGCAGACATTCTGTCACTGTCTACCGTCAGTAATAAACAGCTGTCCGCCCGGACAACAGCCTATCTGTCACAGTGAAAAACCCTCCAGCGGACAGTTTCTCATTGCAATTAAGACAAAATGTCTGGCCGAAGAATTTGTAACAGCGTGATGTACTGTCTTCGGACGGACAATCAATCACGGTCATCATCATCGTCATCATCATTATTTTTTTCCCGTTCTTTTTAACATCCGCTCTCTTCTTCTCGTTCCCTAGTAATCCCGCTGATTGATCTTTTTGGTCGGTGTTGTTGTGTAGTAACCCATAAGTGTTGACTCTTTTGCATGTATTGATAAATTTTCCCTTTTCTCGGGTCCAGTGTCAGTGCTTCTATCTAATGACAGGTGCATAGGTATGGTGTGGTGTAGCCGAATTATGCCTAAACCTTCTGTGGGCGCTGATTGTTAAACGCCACAAAAGTCTGTAAATTGCTCATGGTGGAATGGACCTTCTTTGAGTATGGAAGAAATGCCAGGACAACAGCACGAAATGTTTTACAATTCTGACCTTACATGTTGGAGGTGGTTCTCAGAGAATTCGACATTTACTCTCAAATGGCTGTAATAGCCGTTTCGAGGAGTGAGATAATGACCATTCACACATTCGTATTGACAATAGTAAAATGTAATATTAATTTTCAGAAATCTGCGGACAAGTATTGAGTGTACATTGAGTATGTGAGAAAACTCCTACTGGTAGTTGCTTACAGGATTTTATTCTCATTAGAGACCACTATCATCCTCAGAGACAATCCTCACTAGTCATATCTACAGTGTATACAGAATTGGATAAGGTAGACGATAATGCTTTTGCTCGATTGTGAATAAAATAGCCAGTCATTAGAAAACACTGTAGCTCAACTTGCACGGAATGCTTCCACAATAGAGCTCAAAGACTTAAACTTGGCCTGTGATCTGATTACAGTTCCTCCAAAATGACTGATATCTACATTCACATCTCCTATCCACGCACGTTAGAGTGGATGGCTGCTTCTGCTGCGAGCTTCATCACACCGATGAACCGCTGACAAACCATCACTGCCAAATGAATTCCCAGATAAGTCTAAGAAACGAACGCTGGTTTTATTCTCCAGACTGCGACAAAGCGCATCTGCTGCGATGTCTGATATATGATTCTGGGCAAGGTCTACGAACATGATGCTGGTAGAGCTCTGAACTAGAGCGTCGGCTATTGCACAGCAGTCCTCATCGCTTAGTCTTGTGCAGCGAAGGCTAATAGCCTTCAAACCCAGACATGATGTGAGTAGCCGAACGAGTTGCTGACAGGCATCAGCAGCAATGCTCTCTTCTCTGTTAGCGAAAATTGGCTTGCTTCCAATGCGCAAGTACTGCACAGAACAGTTGTTCTCCACCAGAGCCTTGCACAAAGCCGCAAATCCATTGGCGCCCACTTTGTTGCTGCCTAAAGATAGAGCTCGGAGAGTAGAATTTCTGCAGAGAGCATTCGCCAAACTACTGGCACCTTCATCACCGATTGAATTGGATGCCAGGTTGAGAGCTTCTACATTCACCCGATCATTGTAGAGCAGTTCAGCGACTTGGTGTGCTCCACTAGCATCTACCCCAGCACGCCGCAGATCGAGTTCACCTTTACCTCCTTGCTGGATGTACTCATCAAAGTGCACGGACAAATCTCGCTGGCTGATCTTGCCACCACTGACAACTAACATACCACACTCTACACGATCATCTGAACCGACCTGCATTTCCTTTGCCAGCCATTTCAAGCCTTCCCTGTCCACCTCGTTGTCATGGAGACGAACAGTCAAAGCCACTGGTGAGTGGTGAGAAGGCTGTGCCATGGATGATAGGTGAGCTCTGTGTTTGAAGACAGTAGCCAGTACATTCACTATACGGTTGTCTATTCTGTTGTGGCTGAGATCCAGTAGAGACAGCCATGGTGCATTCGGCGGCTGTGCAGCTTTGAGAAGTGGCTCAGCATCTTCTGTGCGTAACTTATTGTCAGCCATCTTCATGATCTGCGTGTGCTGACCAAACAGAATACTCTCATGCGATGAAGTACTCATTGGAGTGCTGGCTGTGGACTGTACTGGGACAGTGCTATGTAGATAGAGAGTCTGGAGCTGGCTGGTATGTACTGCTGGGCAAAGGATTTTATGGCCATTTCTTCCGAGAGGATTGCCATGCAGAGCGAAACCCTGCAGAGACTCGTTACTGCTCAGTATTTGACACAACACATCCCAATCACTCTCATCCAGGTCGCAGCACACTAGATCCAGGTACATCAGCCGATGATTGGACATTAATGCTCTCCTCAGTTCTATCAGACAATCACCATGGAGGCGGTTGAATGAACAGTTCGGGTACTCTACGTGTTGCAGCGCACCAGTTACATTTAGAATCTTCAAATGGACAAGTCCGAGATGTGTAGACACTAAGTACACATGAGTGACATGAATAGCACATGAGAGGGCGACTGACACTCTGTGTACTTCACTTTCACTCAGTTCACAATCACTGAAGTCGACGTCACCCGGCAAACTGACGGCGGCTGCTTCTTGTATCTCATTCCTCTTGGTCTCCTCTTCTTTCCGGGGAGGAAATCGGTTGTTGAGCAGCTTCAGCTAAACAGCTCATCTCGAAAATCAGCCACCTCCAAGTCCGATGCGAGTGTATTACTCGACTACACAACACTCTCATCAGAACTTTCAACTTCTTCACATCCAACAGACCCGCCACAAATTGCCAGGAAGGAAGAGTCTCTTCTTTCGTGCCAATCTTCTCCTGGCAAAGTGACAACTCCTTCTCAACCACTTCAGCCAATGACACAGAGTACGCAGCCAGATATTCTTGCGTAGTCAGATGACAGAAGTGAACCTCGTGTCTGCCTCCTAAAACTGACACTGTGCGAAACTCTTCGATGAGGCCCAGACGCTGCGCAGCATCGACCGACAGAGATGTAACATCCTTCTTGGCGTCAAACACGAACTCTCTTCTTTTCAGTCCAGTCAGTGCGACCTTCTCCACTTCGCGAAGTGAGTCGCTCATATCTTTTGGAAGATCTTCGAGTCGTGTACTTGTTGGGATGGCTGATCCTGCTTTGGCTTGTGAACGGCTCACAAGATTGAGCAGCATGGCTGTGCAAACTTCTGTACGTGTCTTCGCGGTAAGAAAAGGCCGTCCTTGGCCAAGACCGCTACCATGTTGGCAAGAAGTGGTGTTTCCTTCATCAAAGCACACAACTTTGTCCACTCCGCCTTCTTCAGCTCGTCATTCAGCGCTTGGCCTTCTTCATCGCCCAGGCGTCTCTTCAGTAACTCTTCCAAATGGTAGTCATTGAGACCGGCCAGATGGAAATGCTGAACACACTGAGGGATATGTTCGTATGCTCTCAAGTATGGCCGACTCGTCACAACGAACGAACACCCGCCAAGAGCCTTCCTTTGAAGTTGGATTCCTTTGCTACTCGCCCACTTCTCACCGCCTTCATCCACGCTATCAAACAAAATGAGAACCTTGTCCGAGTTCTCTTCAATGTACTCGGCGAGTAGATTTTCTTCGGTTTTTTTCATTTCTGCGAACTGGTCAAGTCGTAGAACGTCCACAGCGCTTTTGTCTTGCAGCGCTCGTTCGTCTCGACCGCTCACGTAAAACACGAACTCAAAGTCCTTGAGAAAGTCTTGGCTTCCATCCGCCCAGCAAGACAATAATTTGTAAAGCGTCAATGTTTTCCCGAAGCCGCATGACCGAGCAACAAACAGCTTTCCACCGATCTGCCGTTCTCCAATTTGAAAATTCGATTCAAGTCGGTAATCTCCTCTCCAGATCGGCGCTCACTCCACGTCTTCGCGGCTAAGTCCTGAATTTGTTTGGAGGTTAGTTTCTTTTGCTTGGCAAAGAACGTTCGGATTTCGTCAAACTTGAGCGCCGTTAAGGTAACAAACACTTCGTCGAGTCCGACAGGCTCGGCTAAGGTTTGGTGATCGCAGTTTCCGTACAGTTTCTCTCATATCAGCCTGAAGAGATGGAGAAAGAGGTTCCAGGGATGGAGCCGGGCGTTTGGCTCCCTCGTTTTGTTCCAAGAGGCGAGCAAGGTGAGTCGAACGGAGCGAAGAGCGTGGAGAAAGTGTTCATAAGCGTCAGGTCCTCGAGACTGCAAAATATCGAGCAGTCGTCTTGCTCTTTCGAGTGGCGTTTCCTGAGCGCGAATATCCTGGATATCGTCATCGGTCGCCGTGAACACACCACTGGATATAAGGAGGTCGAGAAGAGACTCGACGTTCGCGATATCTCGGCCAAGTTCAGGACGGTGCCAATTCAAGAGGTGACGGTGCTCGTCGTCCATAGTCGTTATACGCTTCTACAGACAGACACTAGCCGGACAAAGATCACATCGTTTGTCGTTTTCTTTGAGCAAACAGTGCTGGAAGTTCGAGATGGCTTTTTCGCTGAAGGTGGACATATGAAGAAGTTAGTATACCGCGCAAGACCAGCAAGACCACTTGGTGCCTACGTCTGCACTTCATTTTTCCTTCAAGTGGTACGCTAAGCCATAGCACGATCCTTATCGCGCAAGAGCGCGCAACTTGAAGCATTCACGCTGAGGTTGTACTGTTGTACAAAACGTAGGACTATAATCGGGCTCCTTTTGTAACCAACAGGTGTGAGTGTGCAGCTGAAGTTAACATTGCTGCGCGTTTACGAGCTTAAACGGCTTTGGCAGAATCGTGTACATAGTACATGTGCTACCGCTAGTAGATCTATAGTCGTAGAAGACTGTTCATTTTACACCGGAAGCCTGACATTACATGTGCAACTTTTATGAGATCCGCGGCGGATCGCAGATAACAACGTAATGCAATCATGACACCATCCCAGCTCATCGGCCATAAGAAAAACGCACTGACACTGGACCAGAAGAAAGGAAAAATTCGAAAAATCCAACCTCCAGTACCAATGCCAGAGCTACATTGCCGGGTGACTGCAATGCCGCAGTCTAGGTAAACCGAGATTGTTCATACATGTAGTCGTGGCTGTGGCGTGATAGTTCAGTGGTCAGAGCATTCGTGAGCAATACGAAAGGGCCTGGGTTCGATCTCCAGTTGTGCTGCTCGAATTTTTCCTTTCTTCTGGTCCAGTTTCAGTGCTTCTCTCTTATGGCCGGTGAGTCGGGATGCTGTCGTGATTGACAGGATCGTACTTTCCTCAACGTGATACAATGTCCATTGAGACACTGTAAAATGTAGGATCGTTGACTTGGCTTCTGTTGGCAAAACATTCCATAGCAACGATAATCTGTTTGTCAAGGAGTTTACTCTTCGTACTGTGCTAGGCTATATCGATGTTCCCTACCAGTTTGCCTCTTGTCACGAATTTTTTCGTTTGCATGTTTGGGCACAATGCATCCATGCAAGCTGCGGGGGAGGAGCGGGGCTGAACACAACAGGTGAAAACAAACACGGCCAGGTGGATCAACCAGCGGCTCTCTATCGAGTGGAATCCTAACTGTTTCAACAGCACACTGACGTCAAAGAACGGTGAGGCCCCAACTGCAGCACATATTAATTGCACGTCGAAAGAGTTTGATAAACAACTTATTGCTATCGTTTGCAGACAATTAGCAGACGCATGCAGCAGCACACTACTCCATATCTTGTTGAATGACACCGAGCAGAAACGATCGCCTTCCTAGTGAGGTTATTTGCCGCCAACAGCGCTTTAATGCCCCAATTTTACGTCACGCTTTAGCAGTAATACTGTCCACTTGATCTCTCCATGACAGCTTGCTGTCGAGTATAAGACCAAGATAGCGTGTGTCATGTATATAAGTACAAGCTCCAGAGGGGTGCCATTGTGCAGAATTAGGGGTAGGTTGTTGCGCACTGTTGGCCATGATGGCATCACGAGCATCACCACTATCTTGGTTGAGCTGATGGTCAGACCTTTCCTTGTCAATACCGTAGACAGTAAGTTGAGAGCATTTGTCGCATTATTAGCTGGCATCACTGCACTATCACTGTTTGTATACAAAGTTTGGTCATCAGCAAACATGATCATCTTTGGCGAGTGCCTGGAATCAATATCAGGCAGGCAAAACACGTAACTGTCCAGTGGTAGGGGCGAGCACGATAGTGACGACGTGTAGAAAGAATCATGATATTTTCTTACAGCCAGAGCTATAGCCATCGTTTCCGGGGACTTGAACCTACTACACCAATTCGCCTAGCAGACCAGAAACGCTGGCACTATCCACTGTGCCGTCATCAAATCCTCTCAAGACCACGGTAATGTTGAATAGCAGTGGAGAAATGCTCTGGGGTAAAGGTCCCATATCGTTACAGGTAGAAATGGAGAAGTGAGAAGTGGGATGTGGGCATGTTGTTGCTGTCCTAAGTTATGACTGGTGTTACAGGTGTAGTATAACGTGTTAAATGTAGAGTGGTTGCAGGTGTTGTGTCACTCAAGGGAACAGCTTAAATGGATACGGTCTTGTGTTGAGATAGTCAGTCTTCAATAAAATGTCTACAAGTCACTGTCTGCGTACTGATACATGGTGTCAGAAGTCAGAAGCCCAGAAATGGCGTATCAACTGCCCCCACCGGAGGTGGTTGAAATGAGCGTTAATTTATCCGACAGTGAGCAGTACGAGCGGTGGGTGTTCTTCAAGGAACAATGGTCGAAATACGTAATAGCGACAGAAATGGGAAAGAAAGGCGCTGAGATGAGAGCGGCAACCCTGTGCACTATTATGGGTAAAGTGTGTTTCCGACTGCCGAAAAGACTCGAACTACCCGAGGACGAAATCGCAGACCCAGATATAATCCTCGAAAGACTCGAGAACCACTTCCAATCGAGAAGAAGCGTCGTCTATGAGAGTTTCGTTTTTAATTCAAGGGTCCAGCAGCAAAACGAGTCGGCGACAGCCTTCGTACAAGAGTTACAAAGACTATCTGCTACGTGTGACTTTGGAAGCCTACGAGACCGCCTAATTCGGGAACGACTCATCATTGGAATCAAGGACAAGGATCTCCGTGAGCGCATGCTAGCCAAACCAAAACTAGACCTCAAGGACGTTGTGAAAATGTGCCGCACGAGAGAAAGAACAAAGTGCCAAGCTATATGTATCGAGGAGGTCGAAGGAGCAGAACGACACCCCATGGAGTGTCCGCAGGACGTCCACCGAATTCGGTCTTCACAGCGAGAGTTCTGCCCAAGAGCCAGTGGACAGCAACAGCCGCAACGAGCTGCGTGCCGCTATTGTGGCAAGGAACATGACCGGGCTCGGGAGGCTTGTCCCGCGTATGGAAAGACTTGCTGATCCCGCGGAGGTCGAAATCACTTCGCAAGTCGATGTCGAAAACGCCAGACAGCGCACGCATTGGAACTTTACGACGGAAGGGACTCACAATGGTCTATGTCGGTCACCCTGAGCACGGTCGGAGACTAAGTCGAATTTGCGGCCGACGAGTGCGAAACAGCCAAAGGTGACGTCGTAGGTGACAGGAGATACCCACGGCGGATGTTTGCAACGATGAACTTAGACAGCAGGCAGGTGACTTTTCAGCTGGATTGTGGGGCTTCCTGCAACGTCATTGGGCAGAAAGATCTGCCTCCAAATGCGTGTCTCAAGCCTACATCACAAGTTTTGAAAGTTTATAATGGATCAACCTTGTCCCCGAGAGGAGTCTATGAAGGGACGATTACGAATCCAAAGAACATGCGCTCTTATCAGACACAATTTATTGTGATTGAAGAGGCGCCGGTTGCTCTACTTGGGGCACAGACTAGCCAGGAAATGGACTTGATGTGCTTCCACCACCACAACATCGAACCCTCCGCCTATAATGTGACATTTGCAGAGCCACTATCGAAGGAAACTATTTTGAGGATGTTCAGCGACGTCTTTGAGGACAATACTCTTGGGTGCCTGAGAGGCGAAGTTAGACTGGAGCAGCGTCCGGCGTGCAGCCCAATTCAAATGCCATTGAGAAGATTTCCGATAGCAATACAGCAACAGCTTAAGGAGGAGTTGACACGGCTAGTTCAGCGTGGCGTCCTGAAAGAGGTTGATGCACCAAGCGATTGGATATCAAGCCTTGTGGTGGAGAAGGAAAGAAACGGAAAAATGCGGCTATGCGTGGACCCAAAGAATCTAAACAAATTTCTCAAAAGGAACCATTATTCCCTACCAGTCATAGGTGACATTTTGCCGAAACTTGCAAGAGCGAAAGTTTTTTTTGTTGTTGATGCTAGAAGCGGTTTCTGGCAAGTCAAATTGGACGAGGACTCGAGCAAGTTAATAACTATGGGGACACCATTCGGACGATACAGATGGCTAAGATTGCCCTTCGGGGTATCAACGACTCCGGAATTGTTCCAAAGAAAGTTAGACGGAGCGTTGGCAGGACTGGAAGGAGTGTTGTCGATCGCGGATGACACACTCATCATTGGTGAGGGAGACAACTTGGCCGAAGCATTCCGAAACCACGATGAACGCTTGATCGCAATGCTAGAGAGATGTAGGGCAAGAAACTTGAAGTTGAACGCTAAGAAAGCTCTTTTTCGCAATACAGAAGTAGCGTTTGTAGGACATGTGCTCTCAGACCAGGGCCTACGAATGCAGCCATCGAAAGGATCAGCCATTATGAGCATGGAGAAACCAACAAGTGTGGCAGCCATTTGCCGGTTTCTTGGAACGGCAAACTATTTGTCACGCTTTATGCCCAACCTGGCCGAGATGGCCACACCGTTACAGCAACTGACGCACAAAGACACGAAGTGGAAATGGGAGCCTGAACATCAGCAGGCATTTGAAGCAATTCAGTCAGCTCTTAGTGAGCCGCCAACACTCTGTTTCTTCGGCGGTGACAAACCGACAACACTACAGTGCGACGCCTCGGGAGTAGGTCTGGGAGCAGTGCTGCTACAAAGGGAGCAACTAGTGAGTGGCGTATGCGAGCCGTGCTCTCTCGGGCGTTGAACAGCAGTACGCTCAAATTGAAAAGGAACTGCTGAGCATTTTGTTTGGATTGGAAAAGTTTCACGCGTATACGTACGGAAGACACATTATCGTGGAGAACAACCACAAGCCACTGGAGACAATCACAAGGAAATCACTGCACGAAGCACCGCAGCGGTTGCTTCTCCGTATGCAGCACTATGACTTCGAGGTGACGTACGTACCGGGAAAGAATGTACCAGTAGCAGACGCCCTATCAAGAGCAACGAAAACAGACAAGCGGACGTTGTTTGAGAAAGAATTGGAGACAGTTTGCAAGACAGAAGATCTTCCGATCAGGGACCCGATACTAGAAGAAATCAGAAAAGAAACTTCAACAGACAGGACTCTCCAGACTGATGGAGACGGACAATATAGGTTGGCCTCCGGCAAAGCAGCAAGTGTCGCCAGATATTCACGCGTATTTTCAACTCAGGGACGAGATCACAGTGGAAGACGACATACTGTACAAGGGAAATCGATGCATTGTGCCAAGGTCAATGAAAGCGAAAGTGCTGTAAAGAATCCATGCGTCTTACATGGAAATCGGAAGTTGTATGCGGAGAGCAAGGGATACCATATTTTGGCCGGGCATTACGTCACAAGTCAAGGAAATGGTACAACAGTGTGCCACGTGTGGCTGGCAGGCAACAGCACAGACAAAGGAAACCCCAAGGCCATATCCGATACCAAGTTACCCTTGGGAAGTGATGGGAATCGACCTGTTCACCATCAATGATGCCAAATTTTTCATTTCTGTGGACTACCTCACAGGCTATTGGGAGGTGGATCAACTGGTTCAAGATACAACGGCACCCAGGGTAATCGTGACACTGAAAAGAAACTTTGCACGCTATGGCATACCAGAAAAGATCATATCGGACAATGGGCCTTCTTTCTCGTCGGCAGCTTTCCGGGAGTTCGCCGAAACGTATGTTTTCGATCACGAAACTTCCAGTCCGGGCCACCCAGCGTCGAATGGTCGGGCAGAGAGCGCTGTCAAGGTAGCGAAGAACCTTATTCGCAAGGCATGGCTTGCGAACCAAGACCCTGGATTGCCATACTGGAGTACTGGAATACTCCACAAGAGTGTGGACAAAGTGTGATGGAGCTGTTCCTAGGACGCCAAACGAGAAGACTTCTGCCAACGAAGAGGCGAGAAGTGAATGATCAGCATGAGCAAACACGGCAAGAGAGGCGAGAGCAGATAGAGAGGCAACGATACTACCACGATCGCTCAGCACGGGACTTGCCTCCACTAACAGTGGGAGAGGTAGTGCGGATACAGTCCTTTCGAGGTCGCTATTGGGAAAAGGGTATGGTGATTCAGAAAACAGACTAGCGATCATACCTCGTCAGGCGTACGGATGGGTCAGTGTTACGTCGGAACCAAAAACACTTGCGCAAGGGAAGCACCACCACAGGGGAATATGGAGCAAGGGAGGTCATGAGGAAACTACTACGG
>JAOWAW010114878.1:0-13197 GCA_028565695.1 Nicola tetela
GTCTACTCGCTTCTCATCTTGATCGTAGATTTCGCACGTCTTATCCAGATCAACAAACAGAAGGGGTCTTTTGATTTTCGCCCTTTGTTGTTCCTTGAAAGTCTTCACCCGTCTGTTAATAGCGTAACCTTCATTGTAGAGCGCATCCTCGATCTTCATGATAGCCTGGCAAACATCAGATGACATGTTGAAGTTTAAAGAAGTCCCGTATTTTGTCACCACTGAACTGGATGTATGGGTTACCGATGTTGTTGAGGTTG
Organism: Nicola tetela; assembly: GCA_028565695.1. Classification (NCBI taxonomy): domain Eukaryota; kingdom Metazoa; phylum Porifera; class Calcarea; order Clathrinida; family Clathrinidae; genus Nicola; species Nicola tetela. The sequence continues at coordinate 261 of JAOWAW010114878.1, forward strand.
AGTTCACCGTACTTGGACTTGTCGTTTTTGAAGTTGACCGTGACGTCGATGGGTTGGTGCAAGATTTGAGTTGTTGCTTTCGTCTTTCTTTTATTATATCTAGAAAACTTTTTTTCTTTCTTTTTTTTTTTCTTTACAGACGCTGCAAATTGCTTGCGGGTATCCACGAATTGAACTGAGGTGCGTAGCCTTTCCACTTCACCAGGACCATACCATTCTTCCTATCTCTTCTCAGTATCTTCTTGATTTTGAACACGTCCTGCTTGGTCTTCTGCAGCTCAGCCTCGTAAAAAGAGCAATCGATTCTTTCGCCGTTGAAGTCTTCGAGTTTGTATGTTATTGGATCAGTCTTTTGAATTTCAACGATCTTGAATATCTCCTTGGTCCATCTTGGAGTGTACCTCTTCTTGAAGATAGCTTTCTTTTTGCTGATGCGTACTCAATCGCCTATTTGAAACTTGGCCAGCGGTGGTGCTCTAACCGTTTTTCGGTAAAGGTTCACGTACACCTCCTCCTCGTTCTTCTTCAAGGAAGCTTCCTTTAACTTCATTTTAACGCTTCAGTGGTACTTAGCGGTTGTAAAGACTTATGAGCGTGTCGAGAATATCAATGTATTTGTGGGTGTTATTGGCGCTGAAGTATTTCCACATCCACTCTTTCAAAGTGCGATTAAACCTTTCAACAACGACCGCTTTCCCTCGTTGTGAGTGCTGTACAGTTCGATACCGTGATCCGTCAACCAGCCCCGAAACACTCGATTGTAGAACTCGGTGCCCTGGTCAACCCACAATTTTCCCGGTTTCCTTCCACTCGTCTTGACAATTTATTGAAAAGTGTCAGGGATCGACTTCCCCGTTTTATCTTTCAGAGGAACCACCCAGGCATATTTCGAGAAAACATCAATAACGCTGAGCAAATACTTGTAGCCATTGTTTTGCTTTCTATTCCACTGCATGCCAATCAAATCGGCACTCCAAACATCATCGACTCCTTTGACAATCACCCGTCTTCGACGAAACTTTCTCCTGATGGGCTTATGAAGCTCAACGGCCAACTGATCTTTCCACACAGGGTTCCGCCCCCGCACGACTGAGCCGCCTCCAAAGTGAAGCCCTGCGGCGAAACGTTAAATCATTTTCTCGTTAATTTCCGGTTCTGAGAAGTCCAAAAGAATGTCAAGCATGCCCTTCACCTCTTTATGATGAAGTAGCAGACGTAGTCGCCGCACATCACGCTGTCGACGTCTTGAATGTGCGATTCGCTGAAGACGCCTTTTCGACTTGTTGCCATAAACCGAACGACATCATCACTCGGGTGAACGCCAAAGCTGTCGAAATACTCGACAAGTTTCGAATCCGGTCGATTTACAACGCAAACCCAATGAGTTCCGTTACCATCGAGGAAATGCTGTGTGTTTATCACGACGCTGTCATCACCTCCGATTTTCTTAAGGAGCATGTCCTTGGAGAATGAACCTTGGAAGTTTTGCACATCCTTCAAAATTCGACCGATGTCCAAGTTAGGCAGTGGTCTTATCTCATGAGAGCTGGGAGTGCCCAGAGAAATTCCCCGCTTTTTTTTCCACGACCTGGCCTCGTACCAGGACGCTGAAGCCCACGACCAGCCACTGGATTGACAATTGCTCCGGGTTTCAGTAGATTGCGACCCGTCCTAGAGAGCCGACCTTGCCTGCCAACATTTTAGTGATCATCGGTACTGCAACTCCTGCCAATCGACTTGCACCAAATGGAGCAAATCCACCTTGTTTACTTCTTTGAGTCATAGACAGTTTCACCTTTACACCCCGCCCTGCCGCTTTGGCTTTCTGGATTTGATTGTCTTGGGTTCTCGTTAGCATGAGCTTGTAGAGTCCCGCTAATTGTTTGGCGGACAAGCGTAAAGTGATATCACGCCTCGCATTAACGGCTGCGCGAAGATTTTGCTTCTGCCCTTCAGTCAAAGACACTCCGTGCGTTTGATATAACATGTTTGATTCTTTATTTACACACAACAAAAGTTGTTTTTCTTTCTCTTATGACGCTGCCGCTTTGTGTGTTGAACCTGAGATTGCGCCAGTAACAGCTGCCCTTCCAAGAGCAGGCAGAACTTTCTTAGCTGCTTCCTTCGCGAGCGGTGCTGTAACTTTAGACAGAAGAGGGGCAAACAACTTTCCCAAAGACCCACCTCGAATTTGAGAACGACTGACAAATCGAGATTTTCGACTTCCGCACACCGCACCAGTCGATTTAATCATCGGTCGTCCGTTTTTTGTTACAGCTGCTTGCGGTGAAACGTCGCCAGTTTTCGTTTTACTCTTGGCGCAATACATCTTTATTTAAACCTATCTTTTTTTTCTACACGATCACGTTCATTTTACCAGAGAGTCCTTCCAGCTGCATGAAGCGATCGCTCAACACCAGAGCGTAGGCGTTGTAGTTTCCCCCGAAATTCGCAGACAGTGACCATCTGATTTCGATGTCTGCAGGGCTGCCTCGCAGTCGCTCCTTGTGACGGCTAACGTTAAACGCGATAATTGGGAACAAATTGGTAAAATCTTCCGCTGAAACCTGACTACCTCTATCGGTGTCTTGGTACTTCTGAATCGCCTCTTGGAACATCATGTAAGCTCGTCCGTAATTTATACTTGCAGCAGCAAGACTAACATCCAACTCACGATCAGGGAACCTTGTGCTGTTAATCCAACATGAGATCCGAGAAAGCGTCCCGGCATCAAAAACGACAGGATTTGCCTCTTCATCTCCGTATTTCTCTTGGAGTTGGAAGGCTACGAAAACGTAGTTCGGCAGCTGTTCGCTACTGTTCGTCGTCACCTTCCAGCTCACGCTGGTTTCACCGTTGTTATAAGCATTTCGGTAGATTCGGACTTGTTCGAAATACAGCTGTCTCATAGCACCACTGACAAATTTCCCTTCGAGGTCTAATTGTACAGCGAGGCTCGGAGTTAACTTCGGCATCCACAAACTGATGTGCTTGATTTTGAATTTTCCACCATCGACGCCGTTCGCTCTCAGAACGTAGTTGGCGGCTGCCTCGCTTGTGAACTCGTAAGTGTGCTTCACTCCGATGAAAGAGGGATCAATGTCTTTGTGAGATCCAAAGATTCGTGAAAGAGGAAGGAACAGACAAGTGTCTTTAGTTCCAGTCGTGACGGCTTGACAAAGAGCAAACCCTTGGTTGTAATCGGGGTTATAAAGATTCGCCGTCAGTGCAGCAAGGACGGTCCTCGCTTCAGTTCGGGTGGTGTGATCTGCACCAGCCCAGGTATTATCTGGATTTACGGCTGCTGTGAAGGCAGTTCTATACCTGCTAGAGCTCGCTCCAGCCGTCCCGGTATCTTTATACCAAAGCATGTTTGTCGCTGAAGATCGGCCGTAATCATCGCTCTATGACAATAAATTCATAATTGCCGAAGCTTGAGGAAGGTAATGCGTGATTTCCTCGAAGGTGTGATTGTTCATTTCGTATTTTGCGCTTCGAAAAAGATTTTAACCACCGTTAGTCAGTGTCACTTCTTGGGCGGCATAATCAGCGTCAGTGGCTGCTACAGCTAGCCGTCCTCTAACTTCTAACATCGCTTTATGAGGGAGTAAATACTCGTCCAAGTCTCTCGTTTCAATCGTGTAAATCCCGCCATCCGGCTTATTCCTTTGGTTCCCATCCATTTGTTGATACTGATACTCAGCAGTGGATCTATCAATGATGGGCGGGTCAAAAACGTTCCAATACGGAGCTACAATTTCCTTCGCCATTCTTCTTTATTATTATGATGATTATTTATTTTTTCAAAGTCTTTGAATGCCGCTTCCCGCTAAAATATTACTGATCACATCCCGGGAGGTATCCGACAAGGAGGCTTGATTGGTCAGTCTCTTGATCAGTTCTTTCGATTTCTTGGTAATTAAGAGCTTTCTTAGCTTGAGGATTGGTTGCCAACTGACTGATTGTTTCCTTCATCACAGACGGCACCCTTTTTGAAGTTGATACCCTCGAGAGCGCTTTCTAAGCTAAATCAGCTCCTAACTGCTTGGCTTTTTGCGTAGCTACATCAAAGATAGCTTTCTTTGATAAGTCAGCCACATCCTTCACTAGATTCTTCACGTTTGTTTACTTCAAAACATTACTTGCCTTTTGACGGGCGTTCTTCAAAGCCACTTTGGTGGCTGTGGTACCTAGCTTCCTAGCAGAATTGAAGAGATTTCCGAAAATACTTCCACCGATTATCTTCCGCTTAGACAACGGATTCCTTTGTATCAACATCTTTATCTTTATCACAATTATTTTTTTCCCTCAACGAAAGGTAAAAGGTCGTTCTCTCCTCATTGAGATCAAGTTCGTTCCTGCTTTGATCCATGATTCAAATGGTCAGTTGCGATATTTGTGATTGTTTCGTGATTGGTAGATAAATCAAGTTCCGAGATTGAATACTTATGAGATACACAGGGGGCAAAGTTGGACTGAATGAATGAATGATGTCCGTCTGCCTTTCGTTGATATAGGAACTGTTCACCAAGCTGAATCAACACGCTGTTAATTTTTGTGATATCCACCAGCTTATCACTGACGTGGTTACCATATTTATCAAGTAGTTTGGAATTGAATCCTAAGATACTTCTCAGGTTACCGCTTGAATTTTTATCTTGAAATCGACTTGATAACCACCTTTTAGAATGATTCTACATTTCAGAGTGATGTAGTCAGGCTCGATGCTGATGTTATCAGGATTGTCTCCCTTTGCCTCGATCAATTGCTTTATTCCTGCATTGATGTCGATGATGTTGTACGCTCCAGCAGGAAGGGTTAAATCGACCCTTGTAGAACCACCGTCAGGGCAGTATCTGAACTTGTTATTATTCTCATGGATGTTATACCACAAGTACCAAATATCGGCCGAGACAAGGCCAGCTAATTCGTAAGTTTTCCAAATGTCCAACTCGATGGGAGGACTGAAATAAATGGCGAAATTGGAACTTCTTCCCAAAGCCGTGCTGCTGTCCAAAAGCAATAGCGTCTCAAAGGTCATCTTTATATGTAGGCATCAAAAATTTTTTTGTATTGACCTTTGATTTCGTTATTGATCACTTGAGACACTTTACCACCTTGCTTCGAACCAATTAAAATATCGAGTCTTTCCACCAGTTCATTAGGAGTCTTATAATATGACACCTGACCAACACTGTATTTTTTCCATCAAGGGTTCATCTCACCACTCAGATCAATGAGCTTGGAGAAGGTTTTGATGGCCGCAGGACTGTACGTCTTCTTCGAGTTGTATTGTTTTGTTATCAGTTCTAGAAAGTCTGTATTAATGTTTTGACTCAGCACTCTCTTGCCTTGCTTGCCTTCTCAGTAAGCTTCCAACTCTAGTTGACCGAGTTTTTCTGGATCTACCCAAAGGTTGCCAAACATGCTGTCGGCGGTTAGTTTGTAGGGATTCTTAGACTTTTTGTTAATGATTCCCTGACCGGTCCTCTGACCGGTTCTGGTCGGCACGATTGCAGCCTTCTTACCCTGGATGAGCATCTTGAGACCACTGTTGTATTGCCTCAGAGTCTCTAGTTCCTTCTGTTTCTGCTCTGTGAAACCACGCCATCTGCTCTGCGCGTTCAAAATTCTCAAAGGTGCTGCAATCTGTTTTTTTTATGGTCTCAATCTGTTCAATGGGAGTAGTGGTCAATTTGCTGTGTTACCAAATTCATTGCTCTCAAAAGGTTTATGTCCAATCCAACATCCAGGTTTATGTTAATTCTTGGTTTTGTTGGTATAGTTGGACGTGCAGCTGCAAGCCCTGGTAGTGCAGATTGTGGGGCAGGTTGCTGCAGCTGGAGTTGCTGCTGTGTCAACACGAGGTTACGGAGAAGCGCCGCTTCTTGATCATCCAACTTTCCAATAATGGCCTCCTGATTCTGTTGAAGTTTAGCAATCAAGGCGTTTTGCCTACCATCGGTCTTTTTCTGTCACTCTTCCTCTAACTATTTCTGCTGTTCCACTACCAGCTTTTGCAGATCCACCACTACCTCACGCTGAAATCTTTGCTTTCCTATCTTCTCATCAATCACTCGTTTCCTAAGTCTGTCACGATTCTCCAAAAACTTAACAATGAGTTGCTTCCTATCAGCAGCACCCGTCACTGTTTGAAACGTCATCTTTATTATAAGCAGAATTTTTTTTAATTTTCGGTTCATACTTACTTCCGTAAAATTATTGCTGAGATGTTGTCAACTTATTGTCAATTTGTTGCAAGTTATTGTGAATTTACTGTCAAGTTATCATCATGTTGTAAAACCCGTCAAAGTTTTGTCGATACATACTGGGAATGTGCTTTGCCGTTTTATCCAAACACATGAAATGATGAGGCTTCGATGTTGCTTCTCGATAAATCCTCTGAAACTTGTCTTTCTCAAAGCCTCTTGAACGATTGGTTGCAATGTTCAAAACATCCTGGTTATCTGATGACGGAAAGAGACAAGAACATTTCGTGTTTCGTCTGATGTATTTTGGAATGTCGTAATAACTCTGACAGATGTAGATGCAGTTCAGATGACAATTCTTGTTTCCACTGAGTGAAAAGTACTCCATGATTCGATCCATGTTTCGCTTATCGATTTAAATGTTTTCAAACTCAATGACTTTGTTCTCTTCATCATCTAAGTCCTCCACGGGCACGACATCTTCAGGAGGTTCAATATCGAGAACGTGTTCACCTGTTTTGTCTTCTATCAAATCGAAGAAATCTCACAACATCAAGTATTTCTTTTGATCGGGATTGATGGTGTAGATCACAATTTTATCGGGGTTCATCCACTGGAGCAGCATGTTACAAAGCGTGTTGGTTTTACCGCATCCCATTGGTTCCACGAGCATGTAATGACAATCAGTGAGAAGAAAGTGATGCCTTGATTTTTCACTCCTCTCACCAATATCAAAGTTGATTATCTCCATCATATTTTATTTTTGTTTTATATGCGATCTGTGACGAAGAACTCTACAAGCTCTTCTTCCTCTTTGTTGGATAGCATTGTGGTGCTAACTGCGGAGAAATATTGATGAGTGCCATTTCCTTGAGCAAACACCCCTGGCTGAAGTTCAGTGAGGGTGATCACTGTATCGGGAAGTGTGAAAGGAACAGTCGCCTTAGAGTCCTCTGTCAGGTAGGTGAACCATCCCGCAAACTTCCACTGATTCGTGAGGCGAGGGTCTTTAACAATCAGAGTTTTATCCAAGCATCAGTTGACAATCCAGACCGATGTCAGCGAAACACCTCGGCGACGAGAAACTTATAATACACTCGGAGCTGTGCTCCGTTTGCTTGTCTTCCAATTTGAAAATAAATCAGTCTGGCAGAGTCTAGTCTGAACAGATTGACAATGTTTGTCTATTGACTTGAGATGTGATCAAGTTTGTATGCAGAATAAAAGTAGAGTGAGGTTGGACTTCCTGAAAATGAAAGGTTACCGTAGGGATTGCTCGGGTACCTCTTGGACGCATAATTGCTGCCAGCAGTCTTGGATGGCGTGTAGTTGATGTTCGTGTAGTGAGTCTCCGGCGTGGTCAAGGTATAATGAGTGGTCATTTTGAGGATATCAGCTAGGTTCTTGGACAAGAGTCTACGTACAGGTACATTCATCAGGCTGGCGGGGCCTTGAGGTCCTTGTTCTTCTCGTGGACCTCTAATGTTAGCGAACGGATACCAAGCTACAGGGTGTCCGTTTTTCCTGAAAACATCGCCAGTAACGTAATTCAGATAGTAATCAGTGACCACGCCAAAGTGCATGTCTGGGTCTCTCATTCCTGCGTGCCACGTTGATCCTTGAAGGCCAGCAGGACCTTGCGGGCCTTTTAATCCTCTTGGACCTCGGGTGCCTTGCATTTTCTCAACGGCCTTGACATGCTCCTCGAGAACTGGGAGTTTCTCCTTGATTGTTTTGACTTTAGAACTGATCCGTTCGTCTACTTGATGCAAAGCATTTACAAATCGACGTTTCCGAAGCCTTCCTGTCGCCTTCCGAACTTGCTGATCGACATTCTTTTATTTCTTTGACAGGAATTCTTTTGTTGGCGGATTCTACACGTAAATCGTGTGTACATCTTTTGCCTGAAGACGAGCTCTACTAGGGGTGTTTTGTGGCGTAACTTTGGTGTGAGAACAAGAAACTTCACACCATGATGACGTATCGCTTGGACCCCCATCTTCATCTGCCTTTTCCAAACCAGGGGTGTTTTTTGACATAACTTTGGTGTGAGAACAAGAAACTTCACACCATGATGAAGTATCGCTTGAACCCCCACCTTCCTCTCTTGTCCTGAATGTTCTAATCGACATTTCCTTGGCAGGATTTCTTTTGTTAGTGGGATCAACACCTCTTCCCAGGCAGCTGACTGAGAGTCAGGGGTTGCAGCCTGAGCATGCTGAGAGCATCGAGAACTGCGTCGTTTAGATTGTCTTTGCTTCATACTTTGCTGATCGACATTCTTTTATTAGCACAGCACCATCGAAGAGACCAACGCTCCTCACGTCTGTCTGCAAAGAACATACTGGCACTTTCCATCTGCATTCACAGCTGTCTATATAAACGGTGGAGAGAACTCTCTTCCGGTCACTGCAGTTCTCCGTCTTCGAGTCAATCAGTTCAGCAACATTCTCTCCGTGCGGACCACGTAAAAATGACAACTCAGCAGCAACTTTTTAAACTTCTTCAAGAGCCTGGAAGTTTACAGAATCAGCATGAGAAGAACGACAGTTGCCGGCGGAAGGCACTTGCGACCATGCAAAAGATACTGAAGGGGCGAAATGAGAAGCAAGTAGAGCTCACGCAGCTCCAAGAAGAGAACTGTCAGGTTGTTCAAGAAAAAGCCAGGCTTACGATAGAACTTGACAGGTCGGGCCGTTTGGTGAAAGAAGAGTTCCGAACCCTCCGAGATCTCGAGTGAGAAGAGCCAATCCTAAGGAATTATATTGATGGAGTGAAGCTTGAGCTTCCCAAGCTGGAGCTAGGGCTAACAAAGGCCTCGCAGAACCTTAGGCGTTGTGAAGAGCTTCACCAACTGACAGGCAACGCATTACAGCGCAAGGAGGAAGAAACCCGCCTGCTAGACATAATCAAAACGGAGTTGTTGATGGCCACAGAGTTGGAAGAGGAGTCAGCTGCAAACTGAACATGCCAAGGTACTAATGACAGTAAATCAGTGCGTATTTATAATCTGTTTATCACGATCATGTCATAGGGATCCCATCAGCGCTACCATTGATGAATTTCTCATCACCTCAGGGGTGGGCTAGCATGTTGTCACATTGGTGTGAAGTTTCATATAACTGCGCATTGTCTGATCACCTTCCCCTTCGTTTGTACATGTTATGCCTTGCAGTAACCACAACAGGAACCAAAAAATTGAACACCAAGTACAGCGTATGATGACACAGCACGCAACGATCCCTATTAAATATGTTATATTAACAAACTTTCTGCTTTTTTTCCAAATAAAACCCATGTAAGTCAAAACCGGTGGGATCATGGTGATATGGTGTGCATGGTAGTATGGTCACTGTATCAGGGTGGGTTGGCGTGACGTCACATTGGTGTGAAGTTTTTCTTTTTTCACACCATAATGACGTAAACACAGATGGCTCTAGACTTGACGGGGTCATTGTTCTTGACTACTTCACAGTTTCAACACCTCAATCACAGTCCCTACTACATGTATCTGTACTAATGTCAACATGTCCATAGACTAGTGTTGCTTGACCGTCATTGGTGATGTACCACTTATCGTCGTAGCAGCTCAGTCTGACCTTGTTGAGTTTGTAGGACTTGATTTGGTGATGGTCGGAGCGGATCGTTTTCATTCGCATCAGTGACTGCATCTGGTCATACAGTGTCTTTGCGTAGCTACCATGCATGATGTTCTTTCTCATAACTCCTTTCTTGATACCTTTGGCCCTCTTGCTCCCGTACTCCTCTGTCTTGAACAAGTACATTTTGGAGGCCTACGAACTCTATGATCGGTTTGAACGCTGTCTCATCCTTGAACTTCCCGATCACTTTCTTGTTGGTCGGATTGTGGAACATGCAGTCTGCTGGGTAATCGGAGAAGTCGAACAGGTCCTTGTTGCCATACATGTCATGGTAGACGTCATCGATCTTGATCTCGTAGCACAGGCTGTCTGTGTCAGTGAAGAGCAGCTTGGCGTCGGGTCCGTACCGCTTCTTGCTGTAGTTGTAGTGGAAATCATACATCAGTGCTTTGCTGTTGTCGAGAATGGTGAGTCCACAGTAGATCAGCTTGTTCAACATCAGCATCTTCTTCCTCATCTCAATAGCCGTGAAGTTCTCGGTGAAGATTTTCATGGCTTTAAAACGTTGTTTCGACACCAGCTTTGTTCTCTTTTTCTTGTCGTTGCACAACTTCTCATCCACCCGGTTGTGTAGATTCTCCATGGTCTTACCGAAGACGCTGTTATTCATCAGCTTGAAGAAGTCCTTCTCGAATGCGTTCTTGGCTTCTTTCCGTCTTGAGGTATTGAAGTCGATGTAGCTCTTGATCCACGGCGCTTGAAAGAACTCGATGACCCTATGGATTTTTGTTGGTTTCATGCCGAGGGAGAGGTAGAGCTTTAGGTTGTGGTAGTGTACGACGTCCTTGGTTTACTGTTCAAGTTTGATACCAGCTTGGGTACCCTTGAGTTACCCATGTTGAACTTTTTCTGAAGAGTCTTCGCGTAGTCAGACAGCATGCTGGTTTCGACAAGGACGTTCTCCGGCGCCAGTGGGTAATCATTGTGTAGATCGTGAAGCTCTGGTGGATACTCCAAGTCGACTTCAAGTATGTAGCCCTTGGCTGAGTAATCCGATACTGTCGTCCCATTCGGCATATCCTTAGAATCCACCCACCAAAAGCCCCTCATGGGAAGTGGTTGACTCATGGTCCAACCATAGAGGTTGTCTGCATCGAGGTAGATGATGTACTAGCTGTCCTTCGATGCATTGTGTGATTTCATGTACTTGCTGTTGGCTTCACTGTACCGATGAGTGATGGTGGAGATGCCACCACGAATGCCTTTCTCGATCATCAGATGCATGTCAATGTCAGCTAACGCTATCCAGGGCAGGGGGCACATTGTGCCCCCCTAAATCTTTTGCTTAATATCTCCTCAACCACATTGTTTTAGCCCTTGTGGCTTCATGAATTTTTCCCTTTTGTACTTTTCTTGTAGAAAAAAAACAGTTGAAAGATTTTCGAGAGGAGGCGTTGCCATGGCAACACCCAAATTTTGGGTTATTCTTTTCTAACTTGCGTACGACTGTGGCAATGCTTCTCAAAGTTGCACAGTGTGTTTTACTTTGTCTACTCAACTTCATTTATGATGTGTCACTTTTCAGGAGAATGTTTGCGTTGAAAAAAAATGTTAGCATGATAGAAAATGCTAGAACATTCCATCACCCACAAGTATTAGGCGCAGCTGAGGGGATATCATAGCCTGGGTGTTGTATGAATGTTCGTACCTTCCAAAAGTTCTGTAGCCAGCTTCAATTGAGCTTTGGATTACTTACTTGGTGTTTGGAAAATGTCTTCTCAGAGAAGATGAGAACAGACCGTCGATCAGTTTTTGGAGCAGGTTCTGGATGGTGAAGAAGACGAAGATGATTTGGACGAGCTTCTATCAGAAGAAGATTTCCGTACCGATGACGCGGAGGACATGGAGCTGGAAATAAACAACGAGGAAGATGTTGGCGACACAGAGATGGCAGAGAACCTCTGCTCAGATGCTGAGTCAAATGACTGTCTCTCTTCACCAACGCCTAAATGACCACGAACAGCACAGAGGCTCATCAACAGCACTTGATGAGGACAACTACGACGTCTTGGAGTTGCCCGAACCATCACTGTGGCACACCTGGAAAACTAAACTTGGTCTAAAAAGGTGCAAAAAGGCGGAGACAATCTGCTGGACGGACAAACCACCTGGGCAGCGAGGAAGGCAGCGGCAATGTGACATCTTGAAAGGCAAACTAGGATTGCGAACTGCGGAATCTAAGTCCTGCTCTACACACCGTGAAGTGTTTGATCTATTCATTACATCTGCCATGGTTGATCTAGTTACAAGGTCAACAAACTCTCATATTGAGGACACAATTGCCAGCCTTGGTGAAGCATTGCAGACAGTTGATTCGAAGTCATACATCCAAACTACCGACTCTGAGGAAATTTATGGTCTTTTCGGGTTGATGTACTTTTGTGGTCTGCTCAGAATGAGCAAGCAGACTATTGATCGCCTCTTTACAGAGAAGTGTGGCCACCCAAAGTTTGGAGCTGCAATGTCTTGTAAACGATTCAAGTTCCTGTCTGGCCATGTGTCCTTTGACGATGCAAGCACAAGGAAAGCTCATTGGGAGAAAGATCGCTTCGCAGCCTTCCGAGAGTTTTTTGAACTTTTCAATGGGAACTGTATGAGACATGTTACACCAAGCAAGTACTTGTCACTGGATGAGACTTTATACCATATGCGGAATAGTATCTTGTTCAAGCAGTACAATCCCAGCAAGCCTGCAAAGTATGGACTGCTTTTCAAGTCCCTCAATGATGCTCGAGTCAGCTTTACGTACCGCATGCTTGTTTGTGCTGGAAAGCCAAAGCAGCTGCCCTCTGAACACTACATCTGCGGTACAGAAAACTACGTCAAGAATCTTGTCAGTGTTTTGGATGGGCAAGTGTGTCTTCAAGGAAGAAATGTATCGATGGACCTTTTGTACAGACCAAGCTTTAAAGAAACGATAACTTGAAACCCGCGGAAAGACATCTTATCCTCTTTTGAAGACTAGCCAGGTGTTTGTTCACCGTGCGATCTTTGAGTATCTGCCACACAAACGATTTCCAGAAGCTCTTTTGTTGATCGCTTAACAAATTGCTTGAACAGACAGAA
>JAOWAW010114889.1:0-13195 GCA_028565695.1 Nicola tetela
CTCTCTCTCTCTCTCTCTCTCTCTCTCTCTCTCTCTCTCTCTCTCTCTCTCTCTCTCTCTGCTCTGCTCTGCTCTCTCTGCTCTGCTCTCCCCTTCGTTTTCTCGTTTTAATATTCCTTTTGATGAGCATGTTGTTAGAAGGTTGCCACTCCCCGTGTCTCACCATCTGCTGGTTGACGTTCACAGTAGTGATTTGTAGGTTCTTAATTCTTTATGGTGGAAATGTATCTCCCCAAATTCAAGAAGGCTACCAATAGCGTTTGAAGTATCAAAGAAAGAATTTTCCTGAACCCATTGGGCCAATTTGCATGACTTCTCCTTCCATCTTGTGCACAACATGTAGAATACTTTGCCGTGATTTCATTACTTCTACAAACAAGGAGCGTGTGCATAATACCCTCACAGGCTCACTAATGTATTGTAAGCCCCCAGCTGGAGAAAAGCCTTGGACCTCAAAAGAGACCTCTGCCAGCACAAAAGAAGTACACATGTAAATATGAGATGAACATGACTGACTGCTCAGCCTCACTGTAGATCCTGTGCAGTACGCTGTACACTCTTATAGACCTTATTGTTGGAAACCATGGAAACCGTAGATTCTCAACACAGATAGCACACTAAGTCACTCTACATGTGCATGCACAGTAATCAGGTAACAAACCCATCCTCAATCCTGCCAGGCCTGCTGAGGGTAACAAGGAGCACATTCATGTGGTGGTCTTGCTCACAAGTCCTAAACCCCTGGCTGGAGAAAATTTTCGGGTCTCTCCGACAGTCTGAGTGGGATTTCCATTGTACAGGAGTCGTAATAAGTCCATGTAGATTCTGCTTTTGAAGCAAGTATGCTATACGTGCTGCCTGTACACTATCCTATGGTAGATATTCAGAATTTGTATGCACAGCTTCACATGTATTCACACCCAATAATCATTCAAGGAACTCGTCTTCAGTGCTTACCATGCCTGATGAGGGTGATATGAGCTATTTGGAGTGTTGCTATGTGACGTATAGTGCAATTTTACCTGACCATGCTAAAAACACAATTTGTGCCTGCCATGCCCATCTGTGTGTGCTGGATTGTTTCTTTGTTGCTACCTTGAAAACGACTATTCTCCATGTCATGCACAAGGGTCCTCTGGTTATTGAAAATTTGTAACTTGAATTTTTAAAAAATTTTCTTTGTGAAAATTGAAGAATAGCCTCCTTGTGAAAACAGTATGCTTGCAAAATTTTGTTATTTTGCAGTAAAGAAATTGCCTTTACTAGCCATTAACACTTAAATACTCAAATAACATTGAGTCCTGTATTTGCAGCGGGCACGACAAGTATGGCTTGCAAAATGGGACTCAAGCAGGCCGGATCCTGACAGCAAGGATGAGCAAGCAATGAGGAGTTACTTGTCAAGTAAATATGAAAAGCGTCGCTGGTATGAACCACCAGAGAAGGCCTTAGCAAAAAAGGAGTCTGCAGAGAGTGTTTCTTCCACTCCAAGTGAAACTAAGCTGGTAGGGAAAACACTTATTTCTGTCTTCTTTTTTTGTCAAAGAATAATAATTTAACATAATGAAACTACATGTATGATTGAGCAATGACTGAGGAGATAGCAGTGTGCAGCCATGTACACTGTTCTGCCTATGCATTCCTGAATATAAGGCAAAGGCGTTGAAGCCTCACTCCACACACTGAAAAGTGGATGAAACATTGGCAGCACCAATGTTTATCTGTGTCAGGAACTATGACTGGCCATTCATACCGCCATATCTAGAAGACTTTTAGTGGCTTGAATCTAGTATATCGTGGGGTATAACCAGATGATTTTATGCTAGAATTTCTATCCATTTATGAGGGTCATACAGGATTCAGATTCTCATGGATTGGTGTTCTTGTCTATCTTTTTTCGGAAACATGCAAAATCCTATCCGTAACTTCATGGCTACATTAGATTGGCATCATTGCTTCTCATGGAGTTGCAATTGACTCACAGACGTGTGTGGCACTATGGTGGTGTCGTTATGCTTGTGGGCTTTTGTTACTATTTACCACACATTATTGGTAAATTTGGTGCCTCCTCAGAGTCCTGGCTCTACCTAAATCACTGTTATGCCTAAAATTTCACCAGTACAAATAGTGATACTGTGTACAAATGTATTACCAAAGTTATGGCTACACAATAATAGATAGTTCTGTTGTTTATTGTTATTTCAGATACATGTATACCGAAGTTTTTATGATGTTCAATATAGTCACATGCACAACAACTTAAGACATCATTGTGTAGTTGTTATCCTTGCATGAAGGGAACAGAAAGGGGAAGGAGGGAGTGTGTGTGCGCCTGTTTGTGAGAGAGAGAGATAGAGAGAGAGGGGGGCAGGGAGGGAGGGAGGGAAGGAGAGAGATAGAGAAAGAGAAGGTTGCCTATAGCTCTCAATCTAGTTTCACTTGTTTGGACTGTTTGCTGTACCGATAATGTATTCATCCAGACATGAACATGTGAGGGAAGGATAATAAGATAGTTGTAACCTATTGCTAAATTTTTGTTTCTCTTTTTTTGCACTTATCAATGTTCATTCCATCCATGCCTCCAGACAACTCTTCCGGTAGGTGCTTTGATCAGTAACAAGTTTACAAGTTTCATATTACTGCTACACAGGCAGCTGTACATGAAGCAAAGAGAACTTTAGTTGTGAAAATCTTTCACCAAATACGACCAATGCATTGAATTGGTATAAATTATCTCCGTCCAAACTTTGTCTATTAATGTACAACTGTGCATAATAATGTGTCTGCCTATCAATGCACTTTTTGAGAAGTACTCACTCACCACACTGCAACTATTGTGCTAGAGCAAAATGCTAGTGTAGTACTATCACCCACAACATAGAGTCTGCACCAGTGTTCAGGCCAGTGATGTACTGCAGTGCACAAGCAAGCCAGCCATTCGACATGACTTTCTGGCTTGTAGAGCTAGTTAGTACTACACACATGCTAATGGCTGCACAGTACTACGCATGCACTATTAGCTACCAGTACTACATAGTACATGCACACTGTACAGTCAAGTTCTGATACTCATAGGGGATACCCCCCTCCCCCCAGGGAAACTCAAAGTACGTATTAACCATAAGTGTAGGTGAACTGTGGATGGCACATAAGTTGGCACATAAAGGTCATGTAGATGTAGTACAGGATAACTCTGATAAGATGTGTTCCCAAGGGAAGTGACAGAAATACTTAGAAAGCAGAACTGCTTACTAACCACATATGTGCCAAATTGGTACCGCCTGTAAGATTTAGTGTTACAGCCAGCAGGCACTTTCTGTGTGAGTCTGCTTACTACACCAGGTAGCTGGTAACTGAGCTTTACTGTATGTGCTTGGCAGCCTCCGCAGGGATCAGTTCGCCAACGTCCATCACAGGGCCAGCCCACGTTAGCACAAACGGCTGCTGCAGCCACCCCTTCGACTGCCTCGTCAGTGGCAGTATCTGCACCACCTGCGCAAGTGGCTGCACCTGCTGCAACAGCATCATTAGTAGCACCTGCTTCCCAGCCATCACCAGCCACCGAACCAGCGAAACCAAAGCCACAAAACCTCCTTGATGATTTAGGTGGCGATCCATTTGCACAGCCAACAGGTGAGAGCAGACTTGCATGTGTATGCCCGCATGCGTGGCAGAGAGTGAGAAAGCATGTGTTTGTGTGTACATGCACATGCCTGTGTCCATATACCAGTTTCTGTGTGGGTGATTTTATTCCTGCCACTCAGCTCATAGTCAATAATAGATTTTCTCACGAGGGGGGGGGGGGAATTGTTTAATCAGTGTTCACTGTCATCTTTGACTTGTATAGGTGGTGGTGGTGGTGGTGGATTTGCAGCGTTTCCTGGTAGTAGTGGTGGTGGTGGTGGTGGTGGTGGTGGTATCAATGCTTTCGGCCCACCACCTGTTCCTGCTAGCAGTGGTGGAGGAGGTATGTTTGTCTATTTTTATCTTGTGCATTTGTGTTGATCTATGCAACAATTGTTTGTTGTGCATTGTATTGCTCCAAGCCAGTGCACCTCATTTAGATTCCGCTTTCCTCCAGCTTTTTGTAATATCAGTGCACATTGTGTATTTCTAAGATCTGTAAATTTCTGAGAACACTGTTAAGGAATGTTATCTTGACTCACAAGATATTG
Organism: Nicola tetela; assembly: GCA_028565695.1. Taxonomy (NCBI): domain Eukaryota; kingdom Metazoa; phylum Porifera; class Calcarea; order Clathrinida; family Clathrinidae; genus Nicola; species Nicola tetela. Next base: position 4,176 of record JAOWAW010114889.1, read on the forward strand.
TCTAGGATTCCCAATTGTTAAATGGTTGCTACTATTTTGCAGCCAACGTTTTTGGAGACTTCACTGGACAGCCAGCTGGTGGGAATGCGTTCGGAGGTGAGGATGTGCATGGTTTTCTTTGCAAGAGTAGTTGTTCCTGTGTGATGACCCTTGCAACAGTCCCTTCACTGCTGTGTAAATTAATGGGTCTATGAGTGGAAAAAATGGTGTAAACTCACGTGTGATCAACTTGGATGGCATAGACAATGGCACTTTTGCAAAACAATTGCTGTGACACCATATGTGGGCATTTGCTTCTCTTCCAGTCACCCTTGAACCAGTTCTGTCACTTTTTTTCCCTTCTAATCTGATGATGATTATGCTTAGTGATTCAGAGTGACCAAATTTATTTTCATCATGAATTTCTGGGAATTCACTGCACCACATAGATGAGTGAATCATGGATCATATACTACAACACCCATGTTTGCTGTAAGGGCATTACTTGGGAAAGGTCAGTCATTGACCAAAGTGCTAATTGTTAGCACATGGTTGCCCACATTGGTGTGACATATTCAATACCAAGATATGACTTTAAGGGATCCTGACTGGGTAGTCATAATATGAAGGGAATTTTCCAGCATGCAAGTCAAGAAACTTTTCTGCATGAACAGTCTCATTGAAATTCTTAGCACATAGTGACTTTGTCTGTAGCGATAGTTTGTGATTTCCAATGGGTGAAATGGGAAAAGGTTCATGTAAGCAGTTCATTGCAGCTGGCATGTTAACCATTTGTGTTGAATGTTTCTTCATTTTCATACGACAGGTGGCTCTGCAGCTGGTACTAGTGGGTTTGGTAATTTCACTTCCAGCTCTGGTGCACAGCCCACCAGCAATGGCTTGTTTGGAAGTGCACCGGCACCTGCTGTAAACACGGGGTTTGGCTCATTTCCACCTGCAACAGCAGCACCATCATCCTCCAGCAGTGGCTTTGGTGCATTTGCATCTGCAGCAGCATCTACACCACCCACACAACCTGCCTCTAGCAGTGGTGACAGATACGCAGCATTGTCAAGCCTAACGTCAGACTCTTCTCCAAGCCTGAGTGGTGGCAGTGGTATGAACTGGGGTAGTGGTGCAGGTGCAGGAGCAGGTGGATCGATTAACTGGGGGTCATCTGGCCCATCAAGTACTGGAACAGCTTTTAACAGTGGTGGTGGCATTGACTGGGGTAAATCAGGCGACTCTGGTAGTAGTGGTCTGGGAGGTATGCCAGGCAGCATGAACTCCGGTTTTGGTGGCAGTAGTACGGCAGGTATGCCTGGTAGTGGCAGTAGTGGATGGGGTGGGGCTGGTGGCTCATCAAGCAATCCATTCATGGCTGGTAGTGGAGGTGGTGGTCCAGGAACTCCTCAAATGCAGCATCAGCCTGTTGGAGCATCACCATCAATGCCTCCATTGGCATCATCAAGTGGTGGAGCGAATCCGTTTGGTGATCTTGGCAATATCGGAGGCACAACTAAAGGCCCTGCTTCTGGACTGCAGTTCAAGAAGCCCCAAGCTGAAGTAGCATCTCCTCCAACTAGCCAACCACCTGGTGGACAAGCTGGATTTGGTGGAGCACCAGGGCAAGGGTTTGGTGGACCAGGAGGTTTTGGGGGAGCAGGTAGGCCAATTACTGCCTCAGCTTTCTTTCTTTCATTATTGTCAATTTCTTGTTTTTGCTTTCGTTTTTGATTTTTTTTTTCTTGCATACCCCTGTAGCAGGTAAACAGTTTCCTATAACTGCTCTTCCAATCTGCCATGGGGTTGTTGCCATAGTAAGTAATGAGTGTGTGTTTGTTCTCTTTGCATGTTGAAGGAATGCAGCCTGGTCAGCAGCAGCAAGGCACTGGTGGTTGGGGTGGTCAACCTCAGCAGGCTCTTGGAACACAGTTTGGCCAGATGAACCTTGGCGGAGTTCCACAGCAGCAGCAATTTGGTGGTATGCAGGCGCAGCCAGCACCCTTTGGTGGTGGTTCTGGATTTGGTGGAGCAGCTCCTGGGGGTCAGTTTGGTGCTGCAACACCTGGAGGCCAGTTTGGTGCTGCAACACCTGGAGGCCAGTTTGGTGGTGCACCTGGAGTCGGAGGACAGTTTGGTGCTCCTGCTGCTGCGGGACAATTTGGTGCACCTGCAGCAGGGGGACAGTTCGGTGCTCCTCCTGGAGGGGGACAATTTGGTGCTCCCACAGCTGGCGGTATGGGACAGTTTGGTGGTGCAGCTCCTGCTGGTGGCTTTGGAGGAGCTGCACCAACAGGTGGTATGGGCCAGTTTGGTGGTGGTGGTGGTGGCGGTGCCGGCTTTGGTGGTGGAATGGGACAACAACCTGCACAGCAGCAAGGTGGCTTTGGCGCTTTCAGTGGTGGTCAAGCAGGATTCAGTGGAGGCGGTGGTAGTTTTGGAGGAATGCAGCAACAATCAAGTGGTCAGTTTGGCTCGTTCACAAGTGCTTCAAGTGGTGGAGGCATGTTTGGAGTAAGTTCTGTCCTCTCACTTTCTCTTTTCTTTCTCCCTCACTGTTCTAATAGCTCAGGTAATTTCCTTGTCCAGTGGCTTGGACTGGGGAAGCTGGTATTTTAGTTTCACCATTATGCACATGCCAGCAGCAGCGTACACATATTCATGATTAGTGTATAGAGAAAGTTGAATAACATTAATTAATTCAATTAACTGTGGTCAGGGCCCCTGTAGCAATGCAGGAAGGGGGGGGGGGGGTCAACAAAATTGCCTTCTGTCTAGTCTCATTAACATTGATATGATGTTAAATGGAAAGCCTTTTTGCTGTATTGTGATACTCTGTTGTTATTTTCTTTCTCTGTTTTTTTTTTCTTCTGCACAGGGCTCAGGCCAACAACGCAGCAACCCATTCATGTAGATCTGGAGGTTACGGAGGATTTGTCGTGAACTTGGCTTTAGAGAATTTTCATTTGGTTGGTGTTTGTGGTGTATTTGTCAACTTTCAGTTCAAGCTTCAAAGTCACTTGTGCACACTTCACACTCCACTGTTGACATCAATTCTTGCACGTTTTGCCATCAACAGCCGGTTTCTTTTTTTTTTCTTTTTTTTACCGTCTGTCTCTGAATCTTTTTCCCTTTTTTTGCTGCTTCTCTTTTCACACTGTTGTATTCCTTCCCAATGCCATGGGATAACAATTACATTCTTTTCATCTGCTCCCCATCTCTCTTCTCTCTCTCTCTCACTTGCACACTTTGTGTCTTACTCTATTCATTTTCAGTCATGCGTTGGCGCTTTTGCCAACCTTGGTAGTCAGAGGTGGTGCTGCTCAAGCAACCGTTGTACCTCCCCCCCCCCCTTTTTTTTGTAGGTAGATGCTCTTAAGACCTAGTACCTGAAATCATGATGTTTATAGTAAGAATATATTTTCTGAACGTTCTGAATGGCTTGCCTTGGGACTTATGTCACAAGTACATGAGTTGCATGCATACTCTAAACAATTGTCTAGGGCCATTTTTTTCTTTCATGTACTCTGTGCTGCAAGGACAAAGTTACGTTTCTTGTGCTAGTGGCCGACAGGCAGACATTAGAGTTGTCAGGTTGTTTTTGCTTTGCCATTGTTTATTCATTGATAAAATTAATAAGCTCTTGGAAAAACGTTGGTTCTGTTTGTATGTGTGTGGGGAAGGGTGTACATTGTCGATGGTTTGGAGGGCATACGTTCCGTGTTATTTTGCATTTTCTTGAGGAAGGTTTGCTGTATTGTTGAATGTGCCTTGGGTTGGAGTTGATAAACCGCTGCTGTTACACCTATCACTATTGTTCACAGAGACTAAGCTAACTGTGAGAGCAATTCATATGCTGGCGAGGAATCGAAGGTAACACAGAGACCTTAAACGTATTGCCAATCCAGCTGTTTACATTTTATTTACTATATTTAATATTGACCATTGCAATTGGTTGTATATGTGTGTGTATATATATATAGTAGGTGATCTATGGCTAGTTACTTGTACCTCAGTGGATGTATACTAATATACCATTCCATTCTTATTGACACAAGATGCAGCAGTTGGTACTTTATAGTAAAGTTTATACATGTACTTTGCAATTGTATACATGTAGATCACGCAACTTTTTGTAAAGGTCAGCATTGACTTATCAAAGTCTTTTTTTTTGAGTTAAGGCCATGTGCCTTTTTTTCTGTTTCTCATCCCCTTTTTTTTCTGGAAGGTACACGGCTACACTAAAAAAAAAAAACAAAAACCATAAAAAAAATACAAAAAGCCCAATCTACATCGAAGCATGTATACTTTGAACAAGAATGGTCTTTTCTGGTTGTACAAATGTAAAATCAACCAGGATATCATATCAAAAATGAGACTCAAGCGAATAGTACAAAATGCGGTTTAATATGCTAGGCAGACTTGCAGCTCACACTTCATGTATAGCACATTGTATTGCACATTGTATTGCAAGTTCTACTGGACCGATATCTTCTTCTTCCCTCTTGTATGAATCCTTTGCTTTCACAAGCGCAGCAAATAAGGTGGACTGTCTGATACTGCTGCCTTGTGGCATCAGGGATCGGTGATGGCTCAAGGCTGTCACATACATAGCAAACAGGGGGAAAACCACGCTTGGCTGAGAAGTAGAGAGGGGAGACAGCCACATTACAGCTCACATCACTTCTTGTCCCAGCAACATGCTTTAGTAGGTGCTCATCTGGGAGCAAAGGCCTACCACAAACATAATCCACTTCTTCCTATGGCCTACGGGGTTGCTTGCTGGGCCAACAGCTTCTTCTCGGCAAAGATGCACCACTGCTTCTTGCACTCTGTACAAATGACAAAATCTCACCCTTTTTCAGCTTTGATCTGCAGCACTTGCTCCTCAGTGTCAGCTGTGGTTTGAGCATGACCCTCTTGCAGCTGTTTCAGTGATGGCCAATTGTCTTCTGTAGTGCCCCACACATCTTCAAAGGACTTGTACTGTTTCTGTCCAGGTTGTGGTACTGGGTCAGGGAAAGGATGCAGTTGACTAAACAGATCCAGCAGCAAGACTGGCTTCCCGCAGGTTGGACAATCTGCATCACCACACTTCTTGAGGGCAAAGAAGTAGTGTTGGGAGGTAGTGCAATGATTGATAAAGTGAGCCAAGTCTTGCATTGTTCCTTATCTTTGCTTGTGTAGTGTCCGATGGAAGGAGGGTGGCATCAATGGCCTGTATTTCCTGCCACAAATCATCGATTTCCTTGCCTGTAGCTGCACGGCTGACCTTGATACTTTCCCCTTTTAGGCTCAAGCATCGGAAAACATCTTCCAAAAGGTTGATTGGCTGCTGCAGTGACAGCTCAAGCATTTCCTGCAGGTGTGGATGATTTTTGGCAGCTTCACGCACATCTGCCATGGAGTTGCACGAATGCATCACCTTCTCCAGCTGGTCTTCCATTGGAGCATGCATCACACCAACAGCTTGAAGGCCCAAATTTAGCAAGGACATACAGTGCTCAATTGGGCTCCTGTATGACTGCATTGGAGCAGTCCTGGCAGCAACTAAGTAGTCTAGCTGCAAGCAACAAAAGAGGCAAATCAGAGCTACTTGCACCGACACGTAAGTTACACAATGATCTGGGCCCCATCAGTATACAAGAGGAGGATGGACTTGAGAATGATGTTCACATTGACGATGCGCAGCAGTTGAACAATCTCTACAGCATGCTGCAAAGCACTGGATGGTTGGAACACTGCATCCTTCATGGTGACCACAAGCTGACTGTGGTAGAAGCTTTCTTCAATAGCTTCAGGCACATCAATGACAAAGGTGGCTGATAGTGTGAGCCTGCATACTGCAACTTGATTGTGGTCTGCAACAGAGAACTTCACATCCTTGCCACAGAGAACTACCTTCCCCCTGCCAACAGCTGTGACAGGGTACCCAGGTTCACTAACCTTGATGGTGTGCTTGTCATCCAGGCACAGCAATGTAGCTCTGTCTTGGAATCGAATGGCCAACTCCCTCAAGTATCTGAAGATTGCAGCGGCATAATGTTCATCGGCGTGCTGATGATTAAGTTGCCACACCTGCACCATGTGCTTGATCTCAAGTCGCCCAGTGTGCTGACTAGCAGCATGTGCACATGGATTTTGGAGCAAAAATTGGTAGCAGACCCAGGATTCGCTAGGGATATCGGTCTCTGGTGGCAGATGTTCAGCTACCTGCGATATGATATCATGAGTAGACAGTGCAATGGCCACGTGGCATACCTGGCCATGCCATCGGCTATCAACAGCAGTTATAGCCTTCTCCTCAAGAAAGGCCTTTGCTGCATCCCAGAAGGCATCAAACTTTGTCTACTTTCCTTTGTTCAAGTGCCTCATGTCAAAAATAACATCAGGGTCTTCCGTGTCTAGTGCGATACGAAGGCGAGCCTGTACGGCCTTGGAGATTTCACATGGTGCATTTGATGCATCACCTGTGAGCTGTTTGTACATATCTTGCAACGCACTTGGCGACACCTTTGAAACCAACTGGTAATGATGAACAAAGTCCCGGCGCATAGCACGCGTGCAGTAGACAGGGATATCTTTGTTTAAACGATTGGTGATCCGATTCGTTTGGTTGGGTTGGCTGTCGGACGGGTCAGGTGGAACACACCATATCCACCACAGAGTTGTCAAATTTCCACCTTGCTGATATGAGTACACCTCAGTAGCGAAAGGTAGCTGCAGCTCGTGCACGAAGGTGTACTGCCTTCTTCTTTGGGCAGGAAGCAGGTCGTTGAGAAAAATTACTTCCTGATAGGGCTCATTCCTCGACAGTCTTTCTTCCAGTGCAAGGTATCGCTCCACCATGATTGATGATTGCACTGTGGCTTCATGGCGAACAACAGCTGAGTGGTTACCAGATGTAACTGTGCGAGCGGGTTCCATTTGTGCATGCATTTTGTTGATTCGCTCTGATGTGGAACGAAGATAATCGGCGCATTTCTGAAGACCTGAAGCAAGATCGGCAAGAGCATTCCGCACAGCGGTCCACTGCGGTGACTGTATCGCTGGAAGTGCTCGAGCAGCTAACACCTTCTGTGCCGTCTCATCGACATCTTAGCAAGACAGAGGGGGCAATCGACCATGGAGATGTTTCGTCGGGTCGTTGTACGTAGGTCCGGCCAGACGAAGAAAAAGCTCTGGTAGGTGAATGGCACGATCTCTCAATTTCTTCAACCGTTTCTCAGGAAAAAGTTGGTACAAAACGTCACTGATGGCAGTAACTAGCTGGCGCCCAGCGGTCTTCTCAGCGCCATTTCGAAAACCAAGCTTCTCCTCGGACAGCAAACCGATAACTGCGTCGTAAAGGCGCCGGTCGCCACGAAAATTTGGTTGCTGCTGGTACACCACAGACCCTTTTTTCTCTGGTAGAGAAAGACACGTGGAGGATTGGGCTGAGGCTTGCATCATAGCAGCAAAGGCATTCTGCGTTGGTGCCTTCTGTCCAAGTTTGTCTTTTTCTTCCGAGGGCAACTCAAATGTCACGTACGTTCCAAACTTTGCGCACCGATAGATGTTGATCCCCATCGATACTTCATTCCTCTCGTGAGTACTTTCGGTTTTAGTTAAGAAGCAACGAGGCGTCACATTGCCGGGAAGACGACAGCGAAAGCCCTCACCACTCTCCAACTAGCGCTTCGAGGCATCTACCAGCTGTTCATATGCCTGGCCGAAGGTACACGAATGACGAACTTCAAGAATATAGTAGTTCAGTAGAATTTCGGGCTTCTCAAAAAGTTGGCGCGGGGCTTTAACAACGCGGAAGCAGAATAGTTCGTTTTCCTCGGCTGCCATTGCCACAAGTTAGCTGTAGCGTGCGTTCGCTATGATATTCATGCTTCTCCAACTGTGCAAAGGAAAGTTTGGCCCAGCAAATGCATGCACGGTTACCGGCGCCTGCAGCCGATCTCGTAGCTCTCTCGCATGGACGAACAAAGCTGCAACAGTTTGAATTGCAACATCGTAGACCTATGTCTACCTACGGTCCTTGGTATATCCAAGTCAACAAACTGTAGCCGGTTTATGCCAAAATGTGTAGCGAGAGCCGGCGAGCTTCGAAAGTTAGGCTGATGTATAGCAGAGTTAATACGTCGAACCTGACTTGGAAGTGAGAATTAAGTAGATCTGAATATTAAAGCGGGAACCAAAAGTCGCAAGGCTAAATGTACATCTACGGCGTAGAGGACACACGACGTACGTACCAGTAGTCAATGCGCGTTTCTAGCTGCCGTCTGCCGCCTTGGTAGCTTAGTATGACTGCCTCGGAAAAGGGCCAGGCGAACTTTTTCACGAAAACTGTTGTAACAAGGTCAATTGACAGAGGATCTGGCAGAATGCGAAACATTCAGTTTTTTTGTTTTGTTTTCTTGTTCGACGGAATAAGCTACGCGCGCGGAGGACGAGAAACATAGAAACAAAAGCACATGGCCTAGACGCATGATACCAGCATCAATATTCCTTGACCACGGTGCCTACTACGTTTTCTCCTGCGTCTACAATACGTAGGAAGGGCCTGCGAGGGCTCCATGCGCCTGCGCCACTTGTACATGTCAAGAGCTAGCTAGCGCCCGCAGCAAAACGATCGCGGGGCCAGGCAAGCACTTAGTGGGAAGCTGCGGGAAACTTGTAGTGTTTATTGCCGTCGTCAGGCCCGTAGGGGCTGAGGAGGGCTCCACAGAGGATTAATTGCCGTCGTCAGGCCCGTAGGGGCTGAGGAGGGTTCCACAGACGATTAATTCGTGTCCGTCTGTGTGTGTGTCTGTCCGCCACACTGCAACCGTTACTAGCCAGCGCGCGCTAATCGTTTCTTTTTTCCCAATCGAAATGTCGGGGGATGTCGGGTTGGCAGATGCGTTAAAGCGTCTGACTCTGACCTCTGTGGGTACCGGGTTCAAATCCGTCATGGGCCACACATGTCATAAAGGTTTGCGGTTTCTTCCTTGCCCGCGTCCGAGGGTTTCCTCCGGGTTCTCCGGTTTCCTCCCTCTCAAATAAAA
>JAOWAW010114900.1:0-13195 GCA_028565695.1 Nicola tetela
CACACACACACACACACACACACACACACACACACACACACACACACACACACTTTCAAGTTAGTTTGAATCTTGCCGCTTTTCTCTTGTACAGTCCTGGGACCCGCTGCCATGTCTTAGAGCTCTTCTGCCTCGATTAGGTCCCAAAACAGATTGGGCTTAGTCTTGTATTAGTGTTGTAGGCTTTTGCTCTATCTCTCTCCACTTCAGTTTGTGTACAGACTGACAGAGATCGACTAATGAACGGGCCAATTGCTGCTGTTGTAATTTTCATTTCGCTTCTTGTCTTGTTGCGTGTGAGGTGTGCTCTATTGCTTACACCTTTCTTTTCGAATTGACACACACACATACACAAAGACAAGAAGCTAAATGAAAATTACAACATCAGCAATTGGTCCGTTCATCAGTAAATCACTGCCGGTCTGTACAGAAATGAAGAAGAGAGAGAGAGAAAGAGAGAGAGAGAGAGAGAGAGAGAGAGAGAGAGAGAGAGTGCGTGAGAACCTGACAACACTAGACTAAGCCCAAACTGTTTCAAGACCTAATCAAGACAGAAAGGCTGTAACACATGGCAGCAGCTTCCAGGCCATACAACAGTGTGTGTGTGTTTGTGTATGTGTGTGTATGTGTGTGTAATTGTGTGTGCGTCATCCGTAAACAAAGTGATCATTTTAGACTGTTCATTCTCTGCTCAATGTGAGATTAATTTTACATAGCTCCCAAGACATTTTCTGATGTGCATTGAAGCTCTGTGACATGAAAACAACCAACACTTTGCTGGGTGCCTCTTCATTTTTAGCCAAGATCGTCAGCACACAGGCAGGCAAACTCTTGCCTGTTTGGCCTTGTCACTTATTGCTACGTACACTTTCTTCATGGTGGGCATGAACAATTTAAATGACAGCGCTGTGTGCATGTTTGCTGCCATGGCTTTGCACTATTCTCTGTTGTAATCGTTTTGTTGGATGTTACTTCAAGCAGTCACGGTCTACTTAGCAACGCATCAGCTGATGTTTAAACCTTCCACGGACATCAACCTGAAAGTAGCAGCTGTGCTTTGCTGGGGTAAGCCTTGAAAGGCGTTAATTTTGAACAAAAAACTTTTTAAATGATGGTTTTCAGAACCTTACTCCCTACCACTTGGGGAGTTCACACAAATCATGTGTGACTATCATGACTTTGTTCTTACTTACATTTACTGCCGTCAGAAACTTTGCACATCTGTTTAACTGTTCATCCACCATCCTGTTTGTTAGTTAGATGCTTCACACTTTTGCATTCCTTTCCTTACCCATTGAACGCTCTTATTTTCCTTGCAGGTATCCCAGGAGTCATTGTGGCCTTCACAGCTGCAGCTGATCTTGAGGCTTACAAGGGAAAGAGTTAGTAAGTCAAGCTTAGCACGTCTTAAAAAACAAATGACAAAAGGCCACACAACAGCCAAATAGCTATTTTTGTAGGCAATGGTTAGCAAAAGTAATGTATAGTGGAGTTTCCTTCATATAAGCTGCTTTGTCTATACTGACTATACATTTAATTTTCATTTCTCATAATGAACAGACTACGGCTTGTGGGAAGTAACAGTGTAACAGATTTTATTTAATTTCATCTAAGTTGTTTGAATGTGTCAGGATCGATTTATATATCCCCCGTTGAACTGAAATACATGGGTTGCAGTTAAAACTATTTAAGTGTAGTGCTCCACCTTAGCAGTGTCGCTGGGTTTGCCAAAATTGGTAACTTACTAATTTAAATAATCTACTAAATGGTGAACTCAGTAGAAAATATACCGAAATCCAAGTCAGTAATTTAGCAATTTTCTGGTGATCTTCTGGAACACAAACAGCAAAATCATTGATGTAAACAGCAGGAAGACTCACATCTGTTTCGCAAATATCTTGCCATGTGTCAAGGTTTTATGTGGACAAGTGATGGTCATGCACACAGCTACCTAGAGTATATTGAGGCTATAGAATGTAATGGGAAAAAAGGCAGATGGACTGCAGAAGGCGCATGTTTCCACTGAAGACTACCTTTGCAGAAATGAGTCCTTTGTGCGAGTTCTCCCAGGTTCTGGACCAGATCAAAGTTAAAGGTAAAACACTTTTTTGGAAAAATTCAGTTAAAATCTTCTTCATAAGGACAACATTTTCACAAACAAACCATTCCATAGTATTTCTTTCAATGAGACCTGTGCTGTGCCCTTGAATGTTGCATGCCTCCTGTAGCATTACTCGGGAACTGCTCAGAGCTCCAGATTCAAGCTAGCTATACTAGTAGACATGCACATGCAGATGTACCTTAGCTACTGCCAGTGCTGGTAGTGGCAAGCAGTCGTAGATCTACCTTCAACAAGTGACGTTATAGTACCTACAGTAGGCATTGTTCTCTTTTCATCAAGGAGCCCAGAAAATTTTGTAAATTGGGCACATTTACAAAAGGTTACAAAAACTATCTTTTTTTATGGAACATGGGTGATTTACAGTCTATAATGTTCATCACCGCAGTGTTAGGCTGCAGGCATATCCTACATGCTGCAGAATTTGAGTGTTTATACTCTAAAAACCTCCTAGTAGTGAAATCTATGGTAACAGTATTGATGAAAGATGAACATGTCACACGGTGTTACCGATGCAGCTGCTACAACCTCTAAAGTGTTTCCATGCATAAACCATGACATTCTGCACCAATCAAATTATTGATCTCTAAGAAAAAGAAAACTTTCTTCGGAGAGTAGAAGAGCTAGCATAACTCTGGGTCCAGTAGGGTTACTCCAAGGTTAAAACATACAATTAGCGGACCACACCAAGAAGTTCAGGAGTGTGCTTCTGCCATCACCAGTCCACCAGTGCAGAACAGACTAATTCTACTCATCTCTAAGAGCCTATATGTGGGCCTGGGCTAGGGAAGTGAGCGGGTGAAAATAGTCTCCTTGCCACACCAACTTCTACAAAGCCTTTGCTCCCAGAGATCAGAATTATGAAAGAGAGCTCAACATTTCACAGCTTTTTTCTGTAATTTCCACTGCACCATTGCTATCGCAAGGTGAAGAGAATCCCATAGGGAGGCATTCAGAACCCACCCCGATTGCTGTGGTTTTTTATATAGCAGCATAAGTTTCAGTGACTAGTACTTCTTCCCACAAAAGTATCTTATTTTACCAAGTTGGTTTGGAGAATTAGATGTACGTCTCCGTTTGTGACTATACATTGACAGATCTAGGGCTCAAAAAATAAGGATCCTATTAAAAAACGGAGCCTCTATTACTAATGCACTGTCATCATGGAAAAGCAATTATATAAAAACTATTAGCTTTCCAAAATTGCGTTTATTGAATTGAATGAAAAGAAAGAGAAAGAAAAAAAGGAAGAAGGAAGGAGAAAAAGGACAGATAGTAGGACAGATCAACGTTTTGCCCTTTGGAGTTCTTCACGAAAGGAGAGAGGATTGAGCTGAAAGCTTGGAGCTTGAGCTATTGAAATAAGTAGTATCGTAGAGTTGTGTGTTAGCAAACTACGGGGATTCTTGGTAAGCGTGAAGAAAGCAGTTGGTAGTGCTGCGGGATGGTCAGGTTTTAGGTGTGAGGATTTTACAGAGGGTGAAGATTTATGTGGGTCAAGCTGAATGACTTACTCAAAATGTAAGTGCGTCGATGCCCTTGTTCCGGTCGATGACTGTCATCTTCGGCGCCACCTTCAGTCGTTCTATCCATGGTCATTCTATTAATCGTCTTCGTAGAGTGTCCTTGGGGGTAGACTGCAGAATGGACACAGTAATGCGGTGTCCCTCGGCACTGAAGTGTTCCGCAACAGGTGTGTCTGTTCCATGACTGATCGCAAAACGGTGCTGCGTGATCCAGTCGCGAAGAGTGCAGCCCGTTTCACCAACGTAAACAGCATTGCATGTGATGCGCCTGAGCAAGTAGACTACGTTTGTCAACTGGCAAGTGAAGTGGTCCCGGACGGAGTAGGCTTCTGTTGGCCAAAGTTTTATATTTTGCCAGTTGGTGATGAGAGCACTTTTTCTTTCTCTCTTTTTTTCGGTCTCTTTCTTTCATTCAATTCAATAAACATGATTTAATTTAGAATGCCTTACAATTAGCCTCTCAAATGTTTAGTGGCAACACTAGACTCATTATGCCTAAACTATTTAAGCTGATTCTTGTTCATGAGGCATCTGTGGCATCAAAATCCCTTTTTTTGCCACAATGCAAACTACAGTTGGTCTCTTGTAGCTACCTTCAAAGGATGAAACATATAGTGAGGTTCATAGACAATATTGCACAATTGTGAGGATTATCCTCAGGCTTTTCCGACCATGAGTAGTGAGCACATATGCCTTACATGACACAAGCATAGGATGACTAGGGTAGAGTTCCTGAATTTTTTCAAAATGCTGCCAAGTGTTCCATTACTGACAACAGCAACTTCTCCTCCACCCTATAACTAAAATGACAGTCGACTGAAACACGAATTCTCTGTTTTCATTTGCAGGTATTCATCTACAGTATGAAAGTGATATTTGCCGAAAGACGGCTTTTCTCCCTTATATATTTTCCTCTCATGTATCTAAGAAAGCTTTCAATATCTTCCCTGGTCTGTGTTAGCACTTCAAATGAGTGGTTAATAGCTAATATCTTTAACTATAGTATCCTGGCATTATGTATAGGCTGACAGTATAACACTGTGCTCCTGATCATTTCTTGAACAGTTGTCGCTTGGAAACCCCAGCATATTACATTTCATTCCTGACACCAACTCTTCTCATCCTCATCACAAACACGAGCCTTCTTATCAAGTGCATCTGGTATTTGACTGTCACCTACATCCACCGAACAAAGGACCTTGGCTTCAAGCAACCTAAATTGAAGAAGCAAGCCATTGGTTTCATTGGCTATTCCCTGCTGGTTGGTGTGACCTGGCTACTGGGAATCCCAATGTTCAATGAGGCTCGCCTTGCCTTTCAGTATATTTTTGCAATTCTGAATTCACTGCAAGGCTTCTATATACTTGTCTTTCAACTCGCGCTTAGACGGGAAACTCGTCAGCAATGGAAAGGGTTTCTCCAAGGCTTCAGACGTAGGAGGACAACATTGGGTATGAATGGAATAATTTCAACACAACTGCATAATTGGCATCCTACAGTGACTTCCACCATGAGCTCTACATCAACAAAGACAACAACACTGATTGGTTGAGGTGCCCATACTCCAGTACTCTATGACAAAACATGATATATACTGTGCTGAACACTATAAATGTCTTTTTTGCCCATTGCTCATTCTCATTCTATTGATCGTCCATATATAACGGATGATGAGAATTAAGAGACTTATTTCTATCATGTGTGCTTTAAACTTTCTCTCTGAGTAAGGTTGGACCATCCATTTGCTTTCGTTTGTCAACAATATTTCAGACATTACTAGTTCAACTAAGGTTTATGCATGAGCATCCTGACCGCATCCATGGCATGAATTGTTCACTTTCACAATGCTATTGCTGCCTGCGTCTGTGATGAAAAGAATAATTACACCTAATGCCAACATCATCTGTCAAAACTTACGCGAAATTTCCCAAGGCTGATGGAGTATTGTCAATTTGTGGGCTGTATGGTGTATTTTGTTGATCAAACTGTCAAGTCTCTTTCACTGTGCGTTCATACACCATGTTATTGAAGACAGCTCTTTCTTCTATTTGTCAGTAAACAGTATGATGAGTTCCAACTTCCTTAGCCTGGACAATTGAAAGTTCCCTGATTGCTAACGCATGCTGTGATTGTCATTGTCATCTCCCTATTACATCTGCACAATGTGGCCCTTAGTACACAATCTTATTTCCTTTCTGTAGCTAATGCTATGTGAAGGAACCAACAGGCTTTGAGATTTCATTTTAACTTATCCAAAACTGTTCATGATCTGTCCTTCTGGATTGGAGGGTTGGTGTTGCCATAGAGAAGCATTTTATGCAGAGCGGAAGCTCACAGCATGGTATTTGCACGGTTACAACTGGTGAATCTCATACTTCAAAAATTAGTTGTGCTTAATACAACGGCATATTTTATTGTTCTTCAAGTTGGTGGTACTGCGTCAGATTAGATTATAAACAATAACCGGATGCAGCCGGGAGCGACTGAGTGTCAGTCGAAGCTACATATATATATATATATATATGAATCTATTTCTCACAACTTTGAAGTGCGTGGGTATGGGGTTGTGACTTGCAGATTATGCGTGGGTAAGGGTTGTCATCAGACGTTCACAACATCTTTGGAAATAGGCAGTTTGTATGGTGATGGCATGTGAGTTTTAAGAAATCGGATTTCACGCGGAAATTTGGACAAATTCTCACAAGAAAAAAATTACTCGTGACAGTCTTTGCTTACGGTAAAGGTCCTAGGTGATGTTGGTACGAGAATCTCGTACCGACATTTTATGTCTTTTGAAGCAACGTAGGTAAATTGTTATCACTGAGAACCTGGCGCATACGTAGCATTACGTCCACCAAGTAATATCGAATTGAAGCAATATTAGCTATATCTACATGGACTACTAGGGAATCACGTCAAGGATATCAACTATGGCAAAGACCACGTACATGTGGAACTAAGCTTATAGCTGAGTCTTGGCCCTAATCCAATGTGCAATCTCATTCTGTACTAGAAGATTATGGCAAAAGCATCCAATAAACATCTCAAGAGTACAACTGAAACTCTGATGGATCAACTTTGGCAAAACCGGAACATTTCGCCAGTAGCTCTAGCAACACTCTGTTTTTGCTTGCTGGAAATGCCCTGGTGGAGATGTCGGATAAAAGATTCTTGACGTCATGCACTGAAAAACTAACGACACAGGCACCAGACAGACATGTAATGTAGTCGCATATAGGATTAGATGAATGGAGTACAAACGCAAGGGCATATTGAAGAGGATACCTGAAAGAAAGTGACGTTGGACCAACTAATGTCTTTGATGTTCAAGTTGAAAGTCGGAATATTTTGTTCGGAATATTCTTCTGAAAGAGGCCAAGGATTAGGACATGACCTACGCAATATAGCTGTTCACACTGCCACTACTAGCAGTTCAAACGGAGCACTAGAGAACTATAATTGGTGGGCTCGAAAAGAAATGGTGGGGCAACCGGTGTTAATAATGACCAATGTTGTCAAAGATAGATCAAGAGCGGCCACACAACCAATGCAGGAGACTGGTAATTGCAGAGGGCACTGTGGAAATATTTCTCAGTTCCAGCGCTACTTCACACAAAGTTTCCGAACTCAGTGCTAACTTTTGTACCTATTTCTCTTTTGTTAGAGTTAATTAATTAAAACCATGAAAGTGTGAACTGCTTGATTTTAAGTACACTTCTCCACACTTGGGTAGCAGCAGTTTTGTCAGCCAATATGTGTTGTGCCGTGAAACAATAATGGAATAGTTGTATTGAGAGAACTGTGGATTCTTCGGGATTGTGTGAATATCCATGCGTGCATGCAGGAGTTTGCCCATATGACCATGCACTCACAGAAAATTTCTGTTGTTTTTAAATCGCTCAGTGTCTTTCGGTTCCACTCTTCTTCTTATTACCCTTCCATTCAAGTTTTTCTTCAGTCACATCTTTAGGCTGCAGAATAGTAAAATTATGGAAACTAGATCAGGTAGAGGCACCAAAGCATCCAAACTGATGAAAAAGACAAGATCATCTCTGCAGTAAAAGCAGCCTTCATTAAAAACAACGTACCACACATACTTTGTGAACATAGGATCTTTCATCATTTCAAGGCATACCGAGTTGGAATGTGTCATGTGAAAATTGTACTGATTCCTGATAATCCGCATTAATTTTTTGTGTGTACTGCTTTCTCCATCGTTTCACGCAGAAAAGTTGTGTTTGAGGTGTTCGGAATCCATGTCAAATAATCTTCTCCAAAGACATTTATTAAGTCGCGCTCCACAAGACGACATTGCTCTATAGCCTCTGGTCATCGGTCCTCCTTTTTCAGTAACTTCATGTATTCAACGCTGTACACCGTGGAAAGGAAGGGCCAGTTACAAGGATTTTTCCAAGATGAATGCGAAACCTAAGGAACCATTCAGCCACACTGTACTTCTTTTCCATAGCGTAAATGTGCCAAAGATAATCTGCTACTTGTAGCAGCATTGTAGCCACTATTCTGATCAGAACTTCATGTTCATCAATTCCTACTGTTCGCACTCGATGAATTCCTTCTGCAGATGCCAACTCTCTCCAGTATTTCAAGGATGCTTGATGAGCGATTATGAAAGTGCCTTTTTCGAAACCGTCTCTTGCTTTCTCATAGTGCCTGTATAGGTTTCGAGGCTTGGAATACTCCTCTTGAACAATGAGTACCCTTGCAGCTCTTCGTAGGGCGTACTTTAAGAAGGGTGGTCTTATTACATTGTTTGCCAATGCGTTGAGTGTTTGAAGCGCTTCCAAGCTGCTCTCAGTTCTGAGGAAAGCAGCCAACGTGGAAACTAATTTCAGTACCCACCTCCGCAGCTCAAGTACAACCCAAGTTCCACAAATATTATCAATCTGAGGTCTCAAGAGCACTGAAGCTGTCACAACAGTCAAAAGCCCTGTCAGAGCTTTTCGAAAGGATTTCTCTTCATACAAAAATGAAAGACCTTTGAAAGCAAAAGCATAGAGTTTTATACGTAACTTCTCCGTGCCTGCAGTATCTGAGAGGCTCCATATCAGTTCCTCAAGGACTTGGTGATCATTAACCTGTTTCAGAGATTTTCTCTTTTCCCACTGAGGAACTAGCAATTGTGCCAGTCTGCTGAGAAGTGATGACCAATATTCAGCCAGTTGAAAAAAACTGGACTGATTGGTTGCCATAGAGAAGAGACCGCAAAAGCAGGCTGCGAGACAACAGTTACCAACCAGATTCGTCAAAAAGCTCCAGAGAAAGTATCTCCCCTCTTCCTTTCCCGACAAAGCAATGAATCTGGAAAGATGAGTTTCGACAGCATTTAAGATCTTTACCAGCGCTCTCAACGATAGGCCTGGCCGACTTAACAAAATATTAAAATCGCCTTGCAGTGACGTGTACTCTGCTAACTGAGAGAGAATCAGTAACTGATGTGATTTCCCAAGCTGTGGATCAGTGAGCAGGATATGATGCTCCATTTCGTCTGAAAGGATCATTTGCGCTTGCTCAAATATGGTATGTAATAAGGAAGAACATTCTCGCGTTCTTGCAACCTTTTCAATGTCTCTAATTCGAAATTGATTTATTCTGAAACAAAGAGTGGTGTATTCATAAATGAACTGAAGATCAGGGTATGAGCGATTTTCCTTTAGGTAAATTAGCATATCTTGTAATTCTTCTCTTTTTAGTTCATCAGTCAACTCAGTCAGCTTTCAGATGCTTCAAGCATATACTGCTTTCTCACAGTTGTACCTTCCTCTTCTTCCAACCAATTAGCCAGAAAAATGAGAATCAAGCAGATGGCAACTATGTTTTGCCCAATGGTGTTAATTAAATTTATTGTCATTTTCCTGAGTAATTGGAAAGTCCGAAGAAGACAGCTTACTCTAAAAAGTCCCAGCACCTCTTGATGATGAGCAAGGATTTCCTGGCCTGCAGGAAGGATTTTGATTAGTTTTAACACCACTTTGCTAAAGAAAAGATACCCGGGAGAACCAAGCCATTTACCATAAAGTTGATTGCTCAGGAGGAACCCCATTGTAAAACTTCTGTGCAGTTGCCATACCTGCTGGACAGTCAGTGCTTTGCTGAGAACTCTTTGGCAGTATGGACTTCCCAAAATACTTAACGTTAAATTGCAAACACTGCACAGTTTCTCTTCCGTGGCATTGTCATGGTGACTGTGCTCGACACACAGGATCCCTGCACATTTGCCCATAACCGGGCAAAACAGTACAGCCCTGACCCACTGGAAAATTGTATTACAAGCAGCCTTCACAGAGTACATCTCAGCTGGTGCACCTGCAGCAAGAGCAACAAGAGAGCTGAGATAATAACACCTCTTTTCTAGTAAGTCTTGTAGAAGGGAAAGAATTAAGCAATGAATATGAACAATGCCGACCTCTATGTTCCAATGTATTAAGCCTAATTCTTCCAGATTGCTTCCCCAGAACTCCAAGCTATCTTGTCCGTTTTCACAGAAATGGTAGTCGAGAACTCCTAGAAGGCCTGAGCAAAGTTGCCATGCACCAAAAATATTTTGCATTTGTTGTAAGCCTGGCAGAAAGCCAACCTGTGGTTTGGACTTAATTACTTCCCAAGAAATACTTTCACTATCAGTACAGCAAAGTTTGGCCAGGAGAAACACTGTCAAAGGATGATCTTCCAAGTACTTCTCCTAGCACTGAACAACACCTGTTAAACCTCTTACATGCAGGTGATTTCCAAGCTGCTCTTCTATTTCTCACCACTTCTTCAACAGTGAAACGCTGTTGACACAAAGGATGATCTTCCAAGTACTTCTCTGAGCACTGAACAACACCTGTTAAACCTCTTACGTGCAGGTGATCTCCAAACTGCTCTTCTATTTCTCGCCACTTCTTCAGCAGCGAAACGCTGCTGCCACTCCAAGACTTGCAAGCAGACTTTCTTTTCCACACAAAAGCCAGCAAAAATGAATATGTACTAACACAAAGGGGCAGATTTCCTAAAAGGCTTGAGACAGCTTCCTTTGCAGATGCGCAGAAACAACTGTCCAGTTTGTCATTTTGTGTCTTCTGCATTATTAGATCCCAGCTCTCAGCCTCCGTGAAAGGCTCAAGTTCTACAGTTGTGAGGAACGGGAACACTCCCTCAAGGTACACCTTGACAGCGGAGCTCCTTGTCAGAATCAAACAGCATGCGGTTTTGGAGACCATTTCTGTTACACTATGTAGAGTTTCAGAGCACACATTATCCAAAACCACCAATCCATCACTCGTATGCAGATTCATTTTATGGCAAGCATGCACACGGTCAAATGTAGTTCCCAAACCTGGTTGATGCAGTCCACTTGATGAACCGGAAGAGACATCTTGACAATTAATGAAGGTGTCTTGTAGCAGCTCACGCTTACTTGAGCAGCTAAACCACAGTTGTCTTGGATATGATTCTCTCAAGGTGCAAACAAGATCCGTCGCCATGCAGCTTTTACCAATTCCAGATGGACCATAAATAAGCACAGCATTTCTTTCAGGGTTATCTCTCCTGGACATGACGGTTAAGATCTGATGAATTTCTTCTTTTCCTCCAACAAAGTGGACACTACCTGGGTGCAGAATTCGCTGCCTCTGTATATTGTTCCCTCTTTCTTGCTTTCCCGTCTGACAAAGTATGACTGGCACGACATCTTCATTATCTACACTTTGGAGAAGGAGTAATCGCTCGATAACAGATGCTGTTTTCCAACTGGCAAGACCAAAAGCACAAAGAACTATGTTGAGGTCTTCAAGGACATTCTTTATCTCTGAGATCTTGAACTGTTTATTGAGAGCCAGCTTGTTTCTAGCTGTCAATATATTCTCTAATGCAGCAAAAAGATGGCTTTTGTCTCTTGACTTTTGTTCGTGACTCGCAAGAAGACTGTCCTTCTTTGGCTTGTAGATTTCGTGCTTGATTCTCTTCACTATTGTTGAGAAGTCACCCTGCTGTTGATAACTGTTACCTTGGCGACATTTTGATGGCATGGAGCCTTTGATTTTTACATTTTCTAAGAGATTATGAAACCGTTCCTTGAATTTTAGTAAGCAGCCATACAGCATTCCGCGAGCACACACAGTTGTGGAGATAGAATAAGTGACCTGATCTTTTGGCGTGAAAATTGATACATCAACATCTATTTTTCCGCAAAACGAAGGAGTATCCCGATTCGTTTGACGAAATCGTCCTCGGCTCTCAATGTTTTCAAAACCAATAGCAAAAGAGTTAAACTCGACCGAACTTCACCTGCTGATACCGATTCATTGTGAAATGCCCGATTACAAGCAGCGGCCAACCCTTGAATGTGCAACGACAACCTCTCCTTTTGTCTAGCATCTGAGGAAATCAGTCCCCCACAAAAATTAGCAATGTCATTGATCTGGCACCAGATAATTTTACAGATAACACAGACGTCCGTTAGTACAGCGCTGATTTTCAGATTTTCCTTGA
Organism: Nicola tetela; assembly: GCA_028565695.1. Taxonomy (NCBI): domain Eukaryota; kingdom Metazoa; phylum Porifera; class Calcarea; order Clathrinida; family Clathrinidae; genus Nicola; species Nicola tetela. The sequence continues at coordinate 12,136 of JAOWAW010114900.1, forward strand.
GGTGCTGACGAACTCCATGTTTGGAACGGCAACAGATCTTCTCCTTCCAGTCGTGGAGATAGTTCACTCTCACAGCTTCTAAGACGAGATTTGACAAGGCTTGACAGGTCTATGTGTGGCCTTCATCGAGAAGGGAAAACAACAGTTCTTCGCGGGAAAGCTCCATGTGGCCGGGAATGGAGTTGGTATCGGTACACTTCAGCGATTACCGTAGTATTCTTGAGCTCAAAAGCAAATCAGAACGACAGAACAACGAAACTTTACTGATCTTTCATTTAAAGTGGCTAATCCTCAGCCGCTCTTGAAGCAGTGCGTCGGTGAAATTTCATCCGCGAATGGTATGCGCTTTCACCTTGCACTCTACCAAGTCAGAAAATGCTCATGATCTGTCATAAATACATCAATTTGAAATAAGCGGAGTGTGCGAGTGTCTGCACTCTGTTGCAGCAGAATTTCGACCGGATGATTAGCAGATGTAGATCAGGCGTAGGTCATCCGTTTACCGGCTAACGTCCCATTCTACTTTTCGCAAGCCCAAGACTGTTTTGGCAAAGCGTTTTTTGGAGGACCCTTCTGGTTGAGGTTTTCCTGTGCATGAGAAATCATTCGCAGTCACTCAGCGTGTCATTTTGTTGCAGACTTTTCGTAACAATAAAAGATCTTATCGGTTGGAGGGCGTTTCTAACTGTCCCTTTCACCGGTGCATGAAATCAATTTAGCTCGGCTGAATGCTTACAAACTGGCCTATAGACCTAAACGAATTGGGTGTCTTGTTTCAGACTGCGTCTTCCTGGACATTGCCAGCGCTCCCGAGCTGATGTCTCTTCCAACCTACGAAGAATGAATCGGGAGAAGAAAATTAATGATTTTGAAAAATTGTCGGAGTCTCCCTTGCTACCTATCAGTAGTTTCTAGCCCTGAATGCTCCCAATGGCGTACTTAGGCTTATCTCAGGCTAGCTAAGCAACTTGAAATCATATGAAAAGCTTGAAATTACCTGACATGTCTCAACTGACGAGGGACAGCCAGAGCTATATCTATATCTATATCTACATTATAT
>JAOWAW010114911.1:0-13192 GCA_028565695.1 Nicola tetela
TCTTCTTCTTCTTCTTCTTCTTCTTCTTCTTCTTCTTCTTCTTCTTCTCCTTCTTCTTCTCCTTCTTCTTCTTCTTCATTTTTAGTTTTCATTCTCCCTTTTATGTCACAGGTATTGACATTCAGAAATCAAACAAGAATAATGATGCTGGGTGAACACTAGATAATCTGTATTACAAGATGTTCCGGTGTTATTTATAGATTCATAGCTGAGACCAAGGTTGGGACCGGCAAATCACAACCCGAGCTGCTGCGACAACCCGAGCTGCTGCGACAACCCGAGCTGCTGCGCAGCTCGGGTTGTGATGCCAGCCGGTTGTGACCAAGTGTCGAGGCTATGAATCTATTTCTCCCACCCTAGCCACAACAGGGTATGGCATCAAGAGGATATGATTGCAGGTGATGGTTGGCAAATCATACCCTTTTCGTTGACACACACTCATTGGTCAGTGTCATGGTTATGATCACATGAGGTGGGAGAAAATGCCATCATCACTTCTAGCCAGAAGATCCGAGTGATGTCATCACTCAGATCTTCAGGCTAGAACTGGTGATGGTGTTGTAACGCCAAAACGTCTTCTAATAAAGATTACCTAGTGTTCACCCAGCGTCATTATCCTTGTTTGATTTTTCATATGAGGGTGGACTGTGGGAAGTCATTCTCTATTCTGAAATTCACATTTAGGTCAATGAAGATCATGAAAATAAAGATCTATAACTTGTTATATTCACAAGTCTAGTAGTTTTAGCTTTCGCAATTTTGTTGATTTTGTTAAAGTGCATATTTTCTAGAGTAATGTATTGCAAACAGACAGGCTGAAACATCTCCTGTGAAGTCTGTAAACTGAGATAGTAATCTCAGCTTGCTCATTTACAGATACAGGGATTCATTAGGCATATCAAAGTTTGATATGTATGTATAAGCTTGCACATCTTAAAAATTGCCAACCACATTTAACACACCAAATGTTTTCCCTTTAGAATATATACAGCCAACTTGGGAGTGATGTTTGCTGTGTATAGAACTGGGCTGAATCTAGCAAGGTCAAAGTTTCTATCTTGATCTGTGAACTTTCAAAACAAAGGTTACCTGGACATCTCTTTCTCCTCATTCCTCACTTTTACCTTGTACTTAGTTTGAAGTTTCTGAACTTTGTAGTGTGTTTATCTCTTTGTTTCTATCCTTTGTTGTTCTTACGGAGTCTCTCTCTCTCTCTCTCTCTCTCTCTCTCCAGAGGATTGATTTACATTGCTCTTTAGGTTTCACTCTCCACTCCTCTTTTTGTACAATCTCTGTAGGTTGGCCAGTTTAATTTCAATTTGGCTGTGTAATCTGCTCAACTAGGCTTCCTCTTCTGTTTTTTTTTCTATTTATAGATGTGTCTGCACAAAAGAGAAGGCATTCTACTGATGATCTATTTATAGATGTGTCTGCACAAAAGAGAAGGCATTCTACTGATGATGAAGAGCCCTCTGGAAAGAAAACAGGTGAGCTAAATTGTAGAACACTGTAATGACAGGGTGCAGCCATCCTTGTGAATCAGTGTATATGCTCTTGATGTGAGGCACATATATGTACAGACTATTTGGTTTTCTCTTTGCTAGCCAAAATCAGTTTACTGCTTTGCTACACATTGGTGTAATTGTCGGTTTGACTACAGGTGAATCCGCCATTCAGAGTGATGGCTTTGTGTAACTTGAACAAGCTTAACTGAGATTTCTGCTAACTACGTAATGACAAATGCAAAGTACTAAACAATGTTTAAAAATAGACTTTTCTACTGTGAATCCAAGAGAGTCTAAAATGACTGCATCTGTCCTAGGTATTTGTCTGTGCCCAAGAAATTAACCTGGTCTTGCTCTCACTTTGATAATAAAAAAGCAGTGATGATGAGTGTGTTGGCATACTTGTTAACTGCCTTTTGCCTACCCATGCAGTATAATAAGATACACCTTTCCCCGTGCTTTTGCACTGTTGATGTGCAGCTTATACCCATGGCATTAAACTCACTCCAAACATGCCGCTTCTTCGCAACATCGCGCAGTCCTTTACAGACATTGATGAAGTGACGGGTCTAGCTGTTCATCTCCTGAAAGACATAGATCTAGGCGGGAAAGCGTATATGGACGGACAGATCGCACCTGGTGGAGTGCCAAATCCACCAATGATAGCAGAAAAAGTGCTTCATCGCTGGATCAAGAAAAGCTCAGACGTAGTATATGGCCGTGACCTCCACGATGTCCTGAAGAAAGTCGATGTCAACCCTTATGCTGCAACAGAGTTTAAACCTCAACTTTTGTGCATTCCAGGTGGGAGGCCATTCTAAAGTAGAAAGAGAAAACACACTCAGATACGCACGCACACTCACACACACGTACATGGACATTCACACACACACACACGCACATACACACAAACACACACGCACACACAAACACACACGTGCACACACATACAAATGCATACACACACACCAGCACACTTGCACAGACACAAAAGCACATGCATAAACATTGTGGTACAAATACGGTATACACAAGATTCCCAAAGAATTTCTGTACGCATCTATGTGGAGACTGTTGAATTGCTTGCTTGCAGAATGGTCGACCTGACAAACAATAACGCTTTTGTAATAATAAGCTATTGAGCCATGTGCAGAAACAAGTTGATCTGTTATTCAGGAAGCAAGGAGATTCAGTTCAGGTGTTGCATAATTTGTTCTGATGAATTCTTGTTTGTCTTGGTGTTGCAGTAAGTGCTTCAGCTGAAAAGCACCATGGAGCAAACCAGAAAGGAATGGCAGAGGAGTGGTGGCTGAGAAAACTCAAGGATACTCCTGGCCTTATCACTGATCTTGCAGACACTAGCTGGCCATTCAGTGGCAAATGGAAAGACATCTTCAGACGTTTACCTGAGGTCAAGGACGAGGCTGCATCGCAACAAAAAGTCAGGCATCCTCCCTTGGCATACTCCAATCCAGACAATGAGATGCAACAAATATGGCAATTTCACCTCAGTCAAGGCAGCCAGAAGATCGACTCAGATTGCCTGATGAAAGCACTCAATGACTGGCTGAATGATAAAGGCGTGCATGCGACTGTGGGTCATCTCAGGGATGTGCTGAGCTCTTCAACAGTGAAACTTGGCGGAGCTGCAGACACATTTTTTAAAGAGTTCTTTACAGAATATTGTGATGTTTGACACTTTGGCAGTGTTTTCTAGAAAGCCATGCCAAAGTTTGTTCCCTCCAATCTATCCACAGGCTGGGCACAACAGCATGTTAGAATGATGTAATTTGTGCTACTCATTTCTTGAACAATATTTCTCTATCTTCTATGGATTTTCAATTTTAAACTGAGAGTCCCCCGGTTTTGTGCCGAAAGATTGTTTCCATCATCCTTTTGTTAACATTATATTTGTCTGATTTTACGATTTAAGAATTCAGATTTGAACCAGTGAACACTTTATTTCTGTCAGTGTTGTCTGCATTAATGCTGGGTAGGTCAAGTGGATTTATTCAGGGTCATAGGAACGGTTTTGTGATTGAGGGATGAAAATGAACTGGAGGACGTGTTTTATGTTTTTCAAAAAGTTCTTCACAGAATACTAGGATGTTTGTTGGTGTTTTCTAGAAAGCTGCCACACATAGTTTGTTATATATTGCCTCTAATCCATTCGCAGGTGAGGTGTTCAATTCAAAACATGTTACAATGATGTCTTCGGTGCTCTGTCATTGTACCCACGGCAACACAGACTGTCATACACTGTGCAACGTGGAACCTTTTCAGTTATACCCATTTCTTGAGCAAAATGTTTTCATCTTCTACTTTTTAAGTTTTAAATGAGAGTTTGCCACCCTTTAGGTGACATTGTATTGGTCTAATGCCATAGTTTATGAATCCAGATCTGGAGGTGAACTTATAGGTCTGGGTGTGTGTGTAGTCTGCATTTAAGCTGAGCTGGGAAGGTGATGTTGGTTATAACATGGCAGGAGCATTCAAGTAGTATGAACATTCAAAAGTATAACATCCAAAAAAAAAACAAGAAACAGCTAAGCTAAACATGTGCATCTAATGATGTCACAAAACAAGGAAGAGATTATATTGCAAACCAACTACATGTATACAACATCTCTGGAGGCTATTCTGTCAGATCTAAGATACATTTGGTGTCAGCATAATCGTTTTAATGGGTATGAAACCCGATGGCAAGGGTCCCATTTAGATACCTGGAGTCTGCAGTGACTTTTTCACGCAACCCATGATGAGATCAACTCAGTGACCCCTGTGCATGGCAGACAACAATGTTTCTGAATACTTCAGAGAAGCCTTTTTGAGTCACAGGTCCAAGGCGCGGTTTAGTTCTCATGCTACCCATTTCCATATGCACCCTCTAAGGTAGAGGTAGATACACTGCAATACATAACAAAACAGTGGACTTGAGAAAACATTTCACTAAACACCATCATCGACAAGCTGAATCCGGAAAAAGGCAGCCACACCTAGGCTGCACCTACAGAATGAAACATAATCATGAACAAATTTCACAGGCTATGAGAAACTGAAAACCATAATAATTATAGATAAAATTGGCTGGCTTTTTTTTTATCATAATACGCTTTTTGCAGTGCTAAGAAAACTGTAGAAAATTGCTAAAAAATGCCTCAAAATCCCAGAGCACGCTGCTACATAGCAGAGTGCAGTGTATGGTATACACAAGCAAGCGTAAAACTCCTCCTAGTCACAAAGTCTCTACACGAAGGCTCAGTGAGTGCGTTCGTTTATTCCTGAATAAATTGTGTGAATTCATTGCATCTTGACGTTAGATTTTCAACAAATCCAGTCTTGAATCAATTCAGATCGATTAAAACAAATAATGTATGCATTGTTTGAATTGATTCAAAATTGGATTCGTTGAAAATTGAACGTTGCCATTCAATGAATTCAAGCAAGTCAAAAATAATCGAACATGTCCAGTATGCTTGCACCAACGCTGTGACAAGCACAGAAAATGTTAGCATGTATGTGACTTTGCGAGAAACACTTACTTGACACCTTTTTAGTTTTAATCATTGTGCTTCTCTGTCTCGAAAATGCCATATTTTATGCTGAAATGAGTATGCATGCTCATTCGTGAACCTAGTACTGTTTTGGTCAGAATGTTCTGAAAAATGCCAGCTGATTTTATTAAGGCCTTACCATTGAGACCAGAATGCCGTGATATAAATAATTTAAATGGCAAAGAAGTTATGGAGGGCAAACATTTCCAATAGTAATGTGACCACAGCTAATAATTCCTCCCTTGGATCAATATCTTCCGCACATGAACAGCCTATGACTAGGTGATGCACATGAAGTCCAACCTATGAAATTACAATGTCAGCATCTGTTATTAGAGAAAATCACACACAAAGACGTACATGTTTGGCAATTACAAGAACTGTTCGGGTTCTTTAACTTAGAAAATAGACACTATTCAACTAATTAGTTTGTGTCAGTAGTAACTGGATATGGTGAGGTAAAGAACAAAGCTGGACTAAATTGAACACATAAATCCCGTGAGAGAAATACAGGTGAAAAAGAGAGCAAACATTATAGGAAGTTGTGGGCAATCAGGTACAAACCTGAAGACAATTTTTGAGTGAAAACAACAACGTGAAGGCCCAAACTGATAACTGATAATTCACTCTCATCTATGATGCACGAAAAGGTTTATACAAGGTTCAAATTTGTCCTTGAGAGATGGCTAGAGATTACATGCTTTGTTCAATGACCTGATCTCCCCCACTGCTGCTTTACTGCTGTCTGCAGGTCATGTATGCAGAAAACTGAGACAAGAAAAAAATAAGAAAGAAGAATGGTTAAAACTCCTAGTATTCTGACCACCAGCAATATTACCATTACAAGATACTAGTATGGGAGTTAGACTTTCGTTATTTTATCTTTCCACTAATGGCCTGTGTGCCACACAACTGGATTTGAGCGCTGCTTGGAGTCACTCATTGAAAAAGTAATGACTTTGATTCGGAGATAAAGAGGCCTGCAATCAAAGCCGATCTTGTTCGCCTGCACAAGTCAGTACAGGTCTTAGTCATGAGAACAAGTAGCACCTCGTTGCATGTATAGAAAGACTTGAGAAAAGGAAATGAGGAAATGATGCACATCCACCGCTATAACAGGTCTGACTGGCCCAAACTATTTCTTATTCATGGCAATCGAATCATTATTTGGACAACCAGACTTACTAGTCAGCCACTGGTTGTATGAGTCAACTAACCTCCCAAAGCGATCTGTGTACTAAGTAGCAGCAACATGTAATCACTGTCAAAGCAAAGGAAATACACCTCCAGAGTCCTGCCAAAGTTCCTAATGGAAGGCCCCAAAACACAGGCCAAAATATGGAGTAGATGGTTGTTTTACAGCTATTCTGTATAGGTCACAGCTCATAACCTGAAAAAAATGAGAAGTCTGTGGGATCTGGGGGTTGTGCCCTCCCCCTGCAGGGGTCACTATTAAAATGCAATGTAAGGCATTTTCCTATGTTCAGTGCTCATCGAAATTATTTTCAGCCTGAAAGAGTTCAGAATTTTTTCAAAACCCACTCACACACCCCTGCAAGAAAATTATTGAGAGTGACATTGCTTGAACATTTACATCTACAGTCCTATACTCATACATGTATTTCAAACAAGCCATTCTAATACTGCATACTGGAAAGTGCTGCTCATCATCAGTTTCGCAGTAGGGCATGAAGGTTGCATGTGGTCAAGGGAGCACAGTCTATTACAAAATATTCCAAAAGGACAAATTTTCATACACGATATATTTCCATAGTTTCCGTACAGTGACAAAAATACCAATCTTAAAAATATACTAATATTAAATATAGCCATTTTGGCACCCATAATGGGTTTAGTCTTGCCCAAGCACCAATATTTGTCGCTACAAAAGCCTTTTCTGTCAAAGCATGAAAGCTGCATGTACACACAAATTAATTGTTTTACAGTAGAGAATGATACTGCCTCCTTCTTGCAATTGTGCTTGGTTTTTATATGCCATACAAACTTGGTATTGGTTTATATTCAATATTGTACTTGTATACAATAAAGTATACAGCACAGGGACTACATGCTGCCATATCGCATATCCATCTTGCCCCATTTGGTAGCATACATGGATTATACCACCATATAGTACCACCCTTAAATGTGGTATAGTTTGTTCAATATACCCCATTTTACATATATGGTATTCCATTGTAAAGGAAAGCAACTCGTTCAGATGGCAAAGAATGAAAGAGAAAACTTTGAACAAAAGGGAAAAAAGAGAAGAAAATATATATGATGAAAAAATGCTGTCTAGGCAAGGGCTTGAACTGAGACCGCTCAAGTGAAAGCAATGCTCCAAATGACTGCAGCACTTAGGACTGCTTGCCAACAGCTGGTGACATGTGACTCTACAGCCACTATGACCAGCATCACACCTTCAGGTGGAAGCATGCAGTTGGAATGCAACATATAGAAAGAAGAAGAAGAATTTGAAAAAGAAAGTATGTTACAAATACTTATCTACGGGATATATCAAATATAGCACTCACGCTTGCGTATATGGCTGTCATATGTCCCAGTGAAGAGCACTTGAGTGCTACAGTGCCCTCGGGCTCTCCACTGGGACTATATGGTGTCATATACCCTCTGGCTCAGGGTATATGAGATACATATACACCACAGTTTATACTACAGTATACAACACAGCAGACGCTACATTATACAGCACAGTATATGCCATAGTATAAAATACACTGGGATAAAAAAAAACAGTATGTACAACTTTAGTAACTCCTAAGTTAGCAAACAATGAACAAAAAAACATAAAGCCATACATTTGACCTCAGAAACACATTTCGACTTACTGAAACACCTGACATGCTTTGAGCCAAATCCTGATTTTGACTCACTTTTCCATCTTGCAGGATATATAGTCAGGATATGTTAGGCTACGGCTCAATGTGTCAATTGTCTTGTCATCACGAGCTATACAGGTGCATCAATGTTGAATGAATGTGCAATAAAATTCTATCAAGAGAATCAAAATGTGTGTCATTATTAATGAGTAAGCTTATGTATCTATGGGAAATTTCCAGCTCACAGGGTGTGCTCACACACCGCAGTGGTTACTCTAGAAGGTAAGGATATTTTATTTTCATATCTCCCGGACATGATCCTGGATTTTTCTGCTGACTCGAGCTGTTGTCTCAATTTAGTCTGATCGGACACCATGCCTTTTGTGAATGGAAAGAGAGTAATAGAAAAACTCTACTTCTTCAACTCTGTTTTTCATATCCGGCTTTCCATGCAGCTCGTGGAGTGCAGCCTTAATTCTGATGAGGTTCCAACCTGGTTTACTCGGTTCCAAAATGAAGTCAAGTAGATACATGACTGTGTAGTTTCTACCCTTCTTATGGTCCTTGCGACTGCCTTTACATACAAACTGTAAGTATATGAATATACAGGCACACACACACACAAGTTGCCCCTTTTGGAATTTGACTCGAAGTCATCAGCAAATTCATCACTTAACGTGACATTCCAGAAATAAGTGAGCACGTCAAACATTTTTGCAATGACTAACATGCATTCAGGAAAGCCTACTAGTATTCATGTTAAAATGGGAGTGGGCATACAGCCTCAATCAGTCAGTCATTCAGTTCTGAGTTGCAATTGCTTGGTATATTGTAGTTTCACTTTACACAGAAATTCTTACAATGGAAAGAAAATAATTATTATACCAGAGATTTAGATATGCACCTGTTCGATTATTCTCAAGGCACACAAAAGGGGAAGAATGTGCCAATATACAGTAATCACATATAGGACGTACCTTACCATCAGGGGTGGTGTCAACTGAACAGCTTTGCAACATCTTCACCACAACCATGTGTCCATGACAACAGTTACTAGCCCTGTTGCAGCTGATAGTTTGTGTTTGATGATTGTGAACACTATTCGATCCTCCTGTGTAGTGAGCCAAGGCAAGGCTGCCTGTGAACCAGCACATTCACCTTCTTGACAACAAAGCTGGCGATGGAAAAAGTAATAAAGCAAACATGAGACGGGTTTACTAATATAATTAGGTAATTTAGGCATTTGAAGAGTTGCTTTGATTGAGTGTATTTGTGCAAGGGACAGAGAAAAGTACTTATTTAAAAGGTGTAAAAGAAGTTTTAGCAGAGGAAGATTAAGTCTGGCATTTCCTCACCTCAAACATATGAAAGTTCCTGACATGTGGGAACATGTCATTGGCAGGCAAGTTTTCCCCTGACATATTCGGCAGTGATATCTTGCACCAAGCAACTTCCTCCAATGCTTGAGCCTGGGCAACACACAACTTAATCTGACTGTACAATTGCAATTTCCTGCACAAAACCTAAATGGTCGTGATCAAAATGGAAGTATAATTTGGAACATACAATGATAGTGTTTCATGGATTTACATGCCAAAGCCCTCCGACTCACATCACAAAGTTGACAATACATGTATATAAAGAGGAACAAGAAAGAAGAGAGAAAGAGCTATTCAACTGAAGTTAAATTTTGCACTCATGCTTGTTCTGTACAACTCTCCAGAGAAAAGGTGTGTCTGCCTTTCCTTTTCTGCATAGACAAACTAGCTTTTGTTTAAAGCAGATGCTGGCAAAGAGAATTGTCAAAGAAAAAGAAGAACAATAATTTTAGATATTGTCTACACAAAATTCATCAAACAATAGGCAAAAAAATACAAAACGTGGAGCCTTCTCTCACACGTAACAGGTTTTCTAAGCATTTAGGTTGAGAAGTCAAGCTCTTTATGAGTATAGCATACCTCCTTCAATGTATCCACATCCACAGGTCTGGTTGAAGCTGTCACTTTGACAGGCTGGTCACCAAAGTCATACTCTGTCAAAGTGCACATCCAGCTGGACAGCACTGTGTCCATCCTCGGCACATCTCTCCATAAGTTTGCTTTTGTTTCTCCCCTCTAATAAAAACAGAGGCAACAACATGTAAACAATTAGAAAAATCTGGGTAATGATTTTTGGAAATTAGGAAAAAAGTTGACCAGTTTATGACAGTAATAGAATGTTCTACTATTCTGCAGCCAAAGTGACCACAAATAGTAAATCTGCTGTGAGTGAACATCACAATGCTCCAGTACCCCTACCAAGCCTGTCGACAGACTCCAAATCCTTCCAAATGGCAGTGTAGCAAAAGAATGTGATCATCAGCAACATTCCACAAATGTCAGCCTTCTTGGTGAAATAACAACATGAATTACAACTTCGAGCTCTGCCACAGCATTAGACATTCCTGATGTTGCCATCTAAGCTGAATGTTGGCCATTCATACAAACAGCAGCAAAATAAATATCAGCTAAGGGTGGCTTCCCCCTCCCCCCTCACAGGTGGTTAGTCAGTTTACCCCCAGCTTCAAAGTTAAGTTTGCTTGATTTTGAAGAACGCATATCGGACATACATTGGTTAACAATGATAAATGTACTTCAGGTGCATTTGGAGAAAAATATCACCTGGTGACCATGAGATATATTAAATAAAATATGGAGTGGCTTTTTCTGTTAACGCATAGCATTTGCATTTGGCACTGCAGTGCTTTCTACTGTTGTCTGCCCATTTCTTACATATAGGTGAATAAAACAGTGTTACAGTTTTTTCAAATGCGTTTCACAAGTGCCCAAAAGCCTCCCCCCTCCCATTTTTTCAAAAATCAGTTTTAGAGGGATCCCTTGAAGTTGAAAGGCCATATATTTCAGTCCTGAAGGATCAAAGAACAAATCTGTACCACTGTTTTGGAGGCCATACGCTGGTCAACATTGTGGAAAGTTTAAAAAAATTTGCTTCACTTTTGGCTGAGCTATAGGTTTAGCCTGAAAGTGCAGACAAATCCTACTTTTGAGAAAAAAGCGTTTGAAATTCCTGCCATTGTATCCCCGGAGCTAATCAGCTGCTATGCAGCATTCCATCATATATAAAGACGTGGCTTCGTTTTAGCCAAACTGAAAGTGCATATGAGCTTAGGAGGTTAAAAGGCTTTAATTCACAGAAAATCTCATAAACCACACCAGCAGCCCAGACAACTTGATCACGGAGACTGCTCAATCTAGGCAATATCACATTCACAAAAAAATCACTCTTCAGTAAGGCTAGTCAGCTAAAATCACTGGAGCTGGACTTGAATAGAAGAGGACTAAGTATATCAACCCTCTTTTCATTGTGTGGCGATCCAAAAATATGCATGGTGAAACAGAATTACAATCTGCTTGACCGTCATGAGAGTGCTATACCTGACGCCAACAGGCTTCATTTCCCCATCATTGGGGAACATATAATAGTTCACATGATGGACCCACGGTGGCTGCAGGCTAAACTGTGACATTTGGCATCTTATCCGTTGGTTGCTGGCGAGACAAAGCCTCTGCACGTGTTAGCCTAAGAAACTCGAACAACAGCACTCCCTCGTCAGTCAGGTCTGTGTGATACATGCATGGACTTGGGTCCAAGATCGAAACAAGCTAGACTCGATTCTTCAGCAATCACCGACTCGAGGCCATCATGTACGTTGTCCAGCTTTACGCATTATGCATTACAGAAGCAGACACACGCTCGAGTTGCTTGGCCTTACTCACGCGACGTCTCGGATCCAGGCAGACAATCGCCGGTGAGAGCCACGTGCTTCATGGCATTTCCTTGCTGAGTAGCTCGGCTCTCCAAATAGCTTGGACATTTCGGCGTTACAAGATTATTGTTCTTTCTTTTTCCAAGCCACGACGAGACGGCATCATCCGCAGAGAACACAGGTCTTCGACGAAAGAACATGCCTGCACTACTGACTAGTATGCCAGGAATGTCAGTCCGCTGGAGCAACTCGTAGATCTACTTGCGCTCGAGCATGTCGAGAGCTCTCGTCGAGTCTCGACTCTTATCGCTATTGGTCAGTGCTCGTACAGTATGTGCTGGCACTCTAACAGTGCAGACCGCTAGCACGATACGCGCGGCGCCATTTTAAATTCCATGGGAACAAATTTAAGGTAGGTATTCAGCCTTGTCTCGTCTAATTTCCGCAGCCAGTGGGACCACACCAGCAGTTAACGCACGAGTTCGTTGGACCGTCAAATCGACAATGATGGTTAGAGAGGCAGCTCACCGGCAATGATGGCGAGAGAGGCAGCTCGCCGGAAATGATGGTGAGAGAGGCAGCTCTCCTGGCCACTGCTCAGGAAAGACCTGATAGAGGTGTTTAACGAAGTGGACGCGCTAACGTTCACGAGGGCGACATTGCCGTGCTCCCTTTTCATTTTCAAATTAAATGCTCGTGCGTCTTTGTGCACGTAAATCTACACTTCCCTAGCTAAGTTCTGAACTGCGTCACAGGCTCCTCTGCTCTTACTGCTACTTAGTTGCTACGTACTTACGTCTCGGTTCGACTGAGGTACTGCCGTCTCGTGCGTTTCTGTTTCAATCTAACTTTGAAGCTCGTAGCTCGATCTTGCAACACCCTTCTCCCCTTCCCGAGTCTCCTAGAAGCCTTTGTCGTTTACATCAGAATTCTCTTGCTTTGGCAGTTTTCCTCCTGCTTACCTTATTACAACTATTTTTTGCAGCAACTAATTTTCGTGGTTTCCCTGGTAGACGCGGGACACTTGGCGGCAACTGATTTTCGCGATTCTCGGGAAGTTTTTTCGAGTTGGTTTTTTATGAAAAGGCGAGAAAGACAGTAATTATTGAAGAAGAAGGTGAAACTTGAACTACAGCGATCATGAATTGCTGCAGCCTGAAAAGAAAACGGGTCTTCTTCGATCTGTTTTGCTGTGTTTCAAGTTTCGGAAACAACTATTACTGCGGCGGCTAAATTTAGCGATTTCTTCAAATCGCTAAAACTCAGTTGCCTCAAAAATAATTTCAAAACGGTATCTTCCGCTCTTGTTGTGAGCCCTGATGACTTACAACGCCACAAGCTTCTTACTGTGTTCGGCCTTTTTACCAGCATGCTGCATATACCCGGGCCAGTTAGTATCCTTTTTTTGGCGGCAAGATGTAGGTTCTCAAGCCTGTGGCGTAGTAGCAGTAGTAGTAGTAGTAAGTAATATTTATTTAACAAGGATTACCCACTAGCAAATTAATGCTAATCTAGGGGCTCTCC